>WOXC01010084.1:0-203744 GCA_011680675.1 Gymnobelideus leadbeateri | reverse complement strand
CATATTGCTTATATATCATACTGATACAGTAATGCAATGGATATTAGTACTTGGAGCATCTAAATCATGGAAAGTTATCTAGAAGTCTAATGGGAGGACTGGTGAATCTCGTCCTTAGCTTCATATGCAACATCCTTTGCCTGATGTCAATTCATATGGAGTCTTGATGAACATACTTTTACAAGTTGTTGATGAAGGCAACCTTTCCCTCCCCAAATGAGAGTATGCTTAATTATTCCTCGACTACTTCCTGTTGGTTTACTTTGTGGTGACTGGAAGCCTTTAATTGACTGCTGATCTAGAACTGATAGTGCATACAAAAGGCTTGAACAAAATCCCCTTTTTTCCTTGATGATGAATGAGGCAAGAACTGATAGCTACCATGTCAGGGAGACAGCCATGTTAGAAGTGATGGTGGTTTGCTAATAGCTACTGGCTTCCGTGTCTCCCCCACTGTGCTACCTTATCTTCACCACTTGGTTAACATGTGACTGTGGATGTTTGGTGTCCCTGTGTCTGCTGTCTCTACTGTGTTTCATTCTTTCTTCATCTTAGCTGAATAAGCATTGAATATGGGACAGATTGGATAATGACTTTGTGAGCTTTAGAAAGGTCAGGAGAACCATAAAAGATTTCCTCAGCAATCAGAGGTGGTAGCAGCAGCAATTGAATTCAGAGAGGAGCTGGCCCAAAAAAGCAACCTGTTTGACTCAGTCCAGCAATGAATCAACCTGGTAGTGAAGACATTGTGTCTTGCAAGCCATGGAGTCCATTGGCTGTGCCACATCCAGAAGCGAACTTGGGTGGGGGAATGTTTTGTAACCATCACTTTAATTCCACTCTTTTTGGGCACTGAAGTAGTAGAAGTAAGCATGCTCTCAACCTTGCAGGTTGTTAAACTTTGATTCTTGCTATACTTTCTAAGTAAATATCCTTTGTAAAGGCTAGTTAATTTTAATTGGCTAAATGATATTGGGGAGTTATTAACTGGCAATTCATATGGGAGAGACCCATTGGGTGAGAGTTCATTAATGATAGTACTAAAGCCACCGTTCATCCCTTCAGGGTTACCCCTAACACCTTGAGGATAGAAGTAGTAACCGTCTCTAGAGACCCAACTTGTGAGTTCAAGAATGGGTTGTAAGAGTGAGTCCTAAGAGTAACCTGATTTGTTCAGGAAAAACATTGGAAAACTGACCAGCTAGTTAGTCTAAGAAAAAAAAAAAGAAAAAGAAAAAAGTTATGGTTTCTTGCAATACTAGGGAGTCCATAAAAGATAATAGTAGGGGTGGCTAGGTGGTACAGTGAGTAGAGTGCAGGCCCTGGAGTCAGAAGGACCTGAGTTCGGTTCCGGCCTCAGGCACTTAACACACACAAACAAAAATCTAGCCTTGTAACCTTGGGCAAGTTACTTAACCCCAATTGCCCTCCAAAAAAGAAAAAAAAAGGATAATAGTAGAGCCCTCATAGGGCAGCACCCCATCCCCTGCTTCCTCCCTCACCACAAACACCCAAACTCAAAGGTTGGATTAGCATTCCTTTAAAGCTCATGAATTCTCTACCAATGTGTTTAACTTCAGTAATTAGCTAGAGAATACAACTGCCCCAAAACAAAGGCTTTTCATGCCTGAAATTGCATGCCATGAATCAGAGTTATATAAAACATGTCCCCCTCATATTTCAGGTGCCCTTTCCTGCAAATATACATAGATTGATGGGAAGAATGGGCACATATATAGAATACTCTAGTAGAGAGCCAGACACTCAAGAACACCTGACCAAGTCAACTCTTGTATCTCATGTTGTAGGGCTATGAGGTTGAGATACTTTATTTTCCTGTGATGCCACCCCTGCCTCCCACTGGTTGTGGTGTGTCAGTCTCAATGTGTCACTCTTATACTAGACTGGATTCTTCTTTTCCTGCTGGGAAACTCATTCTAAGTTTTGCTCCTTGACTTGCAGAAATTTCCCCATTGGGAGGCAAACATTCTAAGTCTGGATGAAGCATGTCTTGAGATCTCATTGTCTCTGTTACCTGCCCCTTATATAATTATTTTTTCCCCAGCTTTTATTTATTTGTTTTTAGTTTTCAACATTCATTTTCACAAGATTGTGAGCTCGAATTTTCTTCCCATCTCTCCCTTACCCCCACCCCAAGATGACAAGCATACTGCTTACCCCTTCCCCCAGTTGGCTCTCTCTTTTATCAGCCCTTACTATTTCTATTCCCCATTGCCTGTATATCTTATTTCCCTATTGCATGTAAAAACAATTTTTTAACATTTGTTTTTAAATCTTTGAGTTCCAGATACTCTCCTTTCTTCCCTCCTCACCCCTTCCCATTGAGAAGACAATGGGTTATATATGTGTAGTTATACAATGTAGGTTATACATGTGTGGTTATGCAAAATACTGCCATAGTAGTCATATTGTGAAAGACTAATTATATTTCCCTCCATCCTATCCCATCCCCCATTTATTCTATTTTCTCCTTGGACTCCCTTTTCAAAAGTGTTTGCTTCTGACTCCCCTAATCTGCCCTTCCTTCTGTTATCCCTCCCTCTTATCCCCTTCCCCCCTATTTTCCTGTAGGGTAAGATATCCAATTGAGTGTGTATGTTATTCCCTCCTTAAACCAAATCCAATGAGAATAAGGTTGACTCATTCTCTTTCACCTCCCTGCTCCTCCCCTCCATTGTAATTGCTTCTCTTGCCTCTTTTATGTGAGGTAATTTACCCTATTCTTTCTCTCCCTTTCTCCTCCCAATATATTCCTCTCTTGCTCCTTAAATTTTCTTTTAGATATCATCCCATCATATTTAACTCACCCTGTGCCCTCTCTCCACATAAACATATACACACATACACATGCATACATACATATATACACATACACACTCACACATATACATATTCCCATCAACTATCTTAATACTGACAAAAGTCTCATGGCTTACAAATATCATCTTTCCATATAGGAATGTAAACAGTTCAGCTTTAATAAGTTCCTTATGATTGCTCTTTCCTGTTTACCTTTTCATGCTTCTCTTGATTCTTGTATTTGAAAATCAAATTTTCTGTTCAACTCTGTTCTTTTCATAAAGAAAGCCCTCTATTTCATTGAATATTCCTTAAGTATTATTCTCAGTTTTGCTGAGTGGGTGATTCTTGGTTTTAATCCTAGTTCCTTTGACCTCTAGAATATCATATTCTAAGCCCTTTGATCCCTTAATGTAGAAGCTGCTAGATCTTGTGTTGTCCTGATTATGTTTCCACAATACTCAAATTATTTCTTCCTGACTGCTTGTAATATTTTCTCCTTGACCTGGGAACTCTGGAATTTGGCTATAATATTCCTAGTTTTCTTTTTGGGATCTTTTTCAAGAGACAATCGGTAGATTCTTTCAATTTCTATTTTACCCTCTGGTTCTAGAATATCAGGGCTGTTTTACTTGATAATTTCTTGAAAGATGATGTCTAGGCTCTTTTTTTGATTATGGCTTTCATGTAATCCAATAATTTTTTGTTTTTGCTTTTTGGAGAGGGGAAGGTAGGGCAATTGGGGTTAAGTGACTTGCCCAAGGTCACATGGCTAGTTTTGTGTTAAGTGTCTGAAGCCAGATTTGACCTTAGGTCCTCCTAACTCCAGGGCTAGTGCTATATTCACTGCACCACCTAACCATCCCATATTTTTTTCATTCTTTTGCATCTGTTTTATAATATCTTGATTTCTCATAAAGTCATTAGCTTCCATTTGCTACATTCTGATTTTGAAGGAATCATTTTCTTCAGTGAGTTTTTGGATCTCCTTTTCCTTTTGGCCAGTTCTGCTTTTTAAGGCATTCTTCTCATTGACTTTTTTTTAAACCTCTTTTGTCATTTGAGTTAGGCTATTTTTAAAGGAGTTATTTTCTTCAGTATTTTTTTTTTGGGGGGGGTCTCCTTTAGCAAGCTGTTGACTCATTTTTCATGATTTTCTTGCATCACTCTTATTTCTCTTCCCAATTTTTCCTCTACTTCTCGTACTTGATTTTCAAAACCCTTTTTGAGGTCCTCTATGACCTGCAACCAATTCTTATTCTTCTTGGAGGCTTTTGATGCAGGAGTTTTGATTTTTTTGTCTTCTTCTGGTTGTATTATTTCTTTTTCTTTGTCATCATAGAAAGATTCTATAGTCTGATGTTTTTTCCTCTGTTTGCTAATTTTCCCAGATAATTATTTGACTTTTGAGCTCTTCACCAAAGTAGGACTCTACTTCCAGAGTGGAGAATGCTTTGTGCTAAATTTTTTGGGTTTTGAGCAGCTGTTGTCAGAGCTACTTCTAGGTACCTGAGAATCTCCAGTTTTTCTAAGGTGATATGATCAAAAGAGAAATGCTTACTCCTTCCACTGTCTAGTCTCTGGTCTGTGAGTGACCACAGGCACTCTTTTCTGCCTTGGAACTGTCAGGAGGATTCCCTCTCCACAGCCATCATAAGTTCTGCCAAGCTAGCTCTCCTCCTCACCCCGGGTCTGCCATCCAAGATCCAACCCAGATCCAAGCAAGGCAAAGGAAGAGCAATTGCCCTCTGATCAGCTACTTGATCTCCCCATTATCTGTGGGCCTGGGGTTCCAGAAGCAGTGACTGCCACTGCTGTTGCTGCTGCTGCCACAGTTGCAGCCGCCACCTCTGCCACATCTGGGCTGGGGCCGGACTGTGCTCTTCTCTCCCAAGAGAGTTTCCCCACTGACCTTTTACTTTGTGGGTTGAGAAGTCTGGAAACCACCACAGCTGTCCATGATTCAGTCCCCTGAGGCCTCCTCTACCCGGTCTGTGCCACTTGGCCCATGTAGGACTGAGCTCTGCTCTCAGCCTGGTGTGAGAGACCCTTCCTGTTAGTCTGTCAGGCTGCCTCCACCTGGAGATGTCATTTCACTCTGTCATTTTGTGAGTTCTGTAGCTCTAAAATTTGTTTAGAGTAATTTTTTACAGGTATTTGGAGGCGATTGGGGAATGAGCTCAAGCAAGTTTCTGCTTTTACTTTGTCATCTTGGCTCTGCACTGCCCCCCCCCCCTTATATAATTTTAAAAAAAGATTTTATTTTTTTCATTGGTTACACTTTTAAGTTCTGAACTGTCTCCCTCCCTCCCCACCCTGCACTAGAGAAGGTTACAATTTCACACAGATATATACATACACACACTTATATGTAAACCTATGCTACACATACTTCTCTTTATCAGTTCTTTCTCTGGAGGTGGATAGCACCTTCCTTCATAGGTCCTTTGTAGCTGATTTGAATATTTATAATACTCAGAATAGTTTAGTTCTTCACAGTTATTCTTTGAACAATATTGCTGTTACTACATACAATGTTCTCTTGGTTCTTTTCATTTCACTCTTCATTATTTCATGCGAGTCTTTTCGTATTTTTCTAAAATCAACTTGCTCATCATTTCTTACACGCACAGTAGCATTCCATTACAATCATAAATAACAACTTATTTAGCCAATCCCCAATTGATAGATATCCCCTCAATTTCTAGTTCTTATTCACCACAAAGACAGCTGCTATAAATATTTTAGAACATTTTCTTTTCTTTTCCTTTTTCCCTGATCACCTTAAGAAACAGACTCAACAGTGGTATTTCTAGGTCAAAGGGTATACACAGTTTTATAACTCTTTGGCTATAATTGCAGATTGCTCTCTAAAATGATTGAATCAGTTCAAAGTTACACCAACAGTGTATTAGTATCCTAATTTTTCCACATCCCTGCCAACATCTGTCATTTCCCCCTTTTATCATTTTAGCCAATTTGATAGGTGTGAGATGATATCTCAAAGCTGTTTTAATTTGCATTTCTCTAATCAATAATAATTTAGAGTGTTCTATGTAACTAAATATAGATTTTATTTCTTCATCAAAAAACTGCTTATTCATATCCTCTGACCATTTGTCAATTGAGGAATGACTCATATTCTTATGTTTGACAAAGTTCTCTATATAATTCAGATATATCTTTCCTCTAGAAACTGTCTATAAAATTTCCCCCCAATTTCCCATTTTCCCCTGTTTTCCCATTTTCCCTGTTTTTGCTTTCCTTCCAATCTTGGCTACACTGGTTTTATTTCTACAAACCATTTTTAAGTTAATGTAATCAAAATTATCCACTTTACATCTTACAATGTTCTCTATCTCTTGTTTATTCATAAATTTTCCTATCCATAAGTCTGATAGGTAATATGTTCCATGTTCTTCTACTTCTGATAGCTTCTTTTAGATCTAGGTCATGTAACCATTTTGCTTTTTCTTGGTAGATGGTGTAAGATATTGGTCTATACCTAGTTTCTGCCAGCCTGCTTTCCAATTTTCCCAGTAATTTTCCCCAAATAGTGAATTCTTATCCCCAAAGCTTAAATCTTTGTATTTGTCAAATGCAAGGTTATTATAACATTTACTGTTGTGCATTGTATTTCTACTCTGTTCCATGGATCTAATTTTCTATTTCTTATATGGTACCAGATAGTTTTGATAATTATCACTTTATAATACAGTTTAAAATCTGGTACTGCTAAACCTCCTTCCTTTTATATAGTTTTTGTTAATTCTTTTGATATTCTTGACCTTTTCTCCCAAATGAATTTTGTTATTATTTTTTCTTATTCATTAAAATAAATTTTGGTAACAATTGGGATGGCATTGAATAAGTAGATTAGTTTGAATAGCATTGATATTTTTATTATATTGTCTCTGCTCTGTCATAAACAATATTTCCCTAATTACTTAATATGATTTTTATTTATAAAAAAACATTTTTATAATTATGTTCATGTAGCTCCTGGGTTTGGTTCAGCAAATACATGCCCAGGAGTTTTATGCTATTTAAAGATATTTTAAGTGGGTTATATCTAACTAGCTCTTCTTACAGGGTTTTGTTGGTGATGTATAGAAATGCTGAATGATTTATGTGGGTTTATTTTATATTCTGCTACTCTGCTAAAATTATTGTTTCAATTAACTTTCTAGTTGAATCTCTAGGATTTTCCGAGTATATCATCATACAGTCTGTAAAAAGAGGTAGTTTTGTTACCTCCTTACTCATTCTGATTCTTTTAATTTCTTTTTGTTTTCATAGCATTTCTAATACAATATTGAATAATATTGGTGAAAATGGGCATCTTTATTTCTCTCCTGATCTTATTGGGAAGGCTTCTAGTTTGTCCTTATTATAAATAATTCTTGCTGATGGTTTTAGTTAGATGCTTTTTATTTTTTTTTTTAAAGCAATTGGGGTTAAGTATCTTGCTCAAGGTTACACGGCTAGTCATTATTTATGTGTGGGTGCTCATTTTCTGAGGCCGGATGCTTTTTATTTTAAGGAAAAATTAATTTATACCTACACTTTTAAGTGTTTTTTTTAAATCTTTTTTTAGTAATCATCAAAAGAAATGCCTTTCTCTTTCACTATTCATTTTAAGGGGCATTTTTTTCTGTTGAGAATGAGGAAGACTAACCAATCTTTTTTTTTTGAGGTATTTGGACATTTATTAAGAATATTGTATCTTTAAAGTGTTAGTTCTTCCATAAAATATATTATAACTTTTATTTTTCCTCTACTTCTTTTTTTTACAAGTGTTTTTTAAATAGGAATGTGTTGTATTTTGTCAAAAACTTTTTCTGTATCTATTGATATAATCATATGATTTTTGTTACTTTCATTATTTATGTAATCAATTATGTTAATAGTTTTCCTTATGTTAAACCATCCTTGAATTCCGGGTAAAAATCCCACTTGGTCACAGTGCCCCTTATTATATCTTGAAATTTTTCCAAAGCCTGTTTACTTACCCAGTTTAATAGGCCTATTGGAACCGAGAGTCACAGAAATGAAATGACTAGACCAAAATCATAGTGTCAGAAACAGGAGCCTGATGTCTTGCCTTTAAATTCGATGCCATTTCCACCTACAGAAATCATCCTTTGTTCTCATAGTCCCAGAGTTTAAACTTCTTTCCTCTACACATCATTCCACTTGGGAGGATGGTTGGAAATGTCTCCTTAATCCTCAGTCCATCATTTGCTGTTGAGTGCAAGGGTCCAGGTTCCAGGCCGGGGTCGGCACCAGAAGGTTCAGCCTTCTTTGTTCCTTGTGTACACGTACATGTACATGTTGAGTAACTGACTACATCATACAAACTCCTTTGTCTCTTTCATGGGATGGGGTCAATCTAGAACTGAAAAGACTTGATAGGACAATTAGTTCAATACTCTTATTTTACATGTGAAGAAACTGAGGTTCAGGAAAGTTAATTGACTTGCCAAGCAGGTAACAAATATCAGAGGCTATATCTGAACCCAGGTTGTCTAGACTCTAGAGCCTGTGCTGTGCTGATCTGTGAATAAAACTACTTGAACCATGTGCATGTTCCATGCAGGTCATGACCCTCAGATTCTCCTTCTGAGAACCTTGAAGAGGAGTCTAACTAGGGAGACCACCCACCAGGCCTCCTAACTAGCCATGGCCATCACTGTGCATTCCTGGCAAGGCAGTGCATCAGTCTTAAGAAAATGTTGGTAATGTTGTCATTTAGCCAAATTCATCACCATATTACTTTCATTCCTCTGGTAGTTTTTTCATGTAATTCTCCCCATTTTAACCTTAAGTGACTGAATTATGAATTCTCTCTCTCTCTCTCTCTCTCTCTCTCTCTCTCTCTCTCTCTCTGTGTCTTTCTGTATATATGTACCTTCTTCCTCTACTCTCCCTCCTCCCACCCTTTCCCTTTCTTTTCCCTGGATGTGTTTGTCAGAGCCAGGAATTTAAGCTGTCTCTATCTCACCTTCCTATTTTTGTACTTTGAAGAAACCAGAGAATACAAAAGGCTGCAAGTACAATTCAGTTTTCACTCAGGCATCTAACATGCTCATCATGATGCTGATTAAATTTCCTGGCTTTGGCTAGGGTACAAACATTTTAGAAATGGTCTTGGTGCATATACTAGGGATTAGCAGGGTCAAAATAGCTCATTTTTTTGTTTTATCCATATTAGCATGTGACAAGAGAATATTTCCTTACCTTCAGGAAGACTTATAGACAGAAAACTTTCCTTTTAAAAAAAACCCCAACTCCAGAGATTGTAGATTTAGAGATGAATGGAACCTTGGAGATCATATTGTTCAACTTCCTCTTTTAATGAATGAGGAGACTAAGGCTTAGAGGAAGAAAATGACTTGTGCTAGGTCACTCAGGTGATGACTGACAGAGCTGGCATTTGAATTCAGGACATCTGTTGTGATAGAATTCTAGGAGGGAGCATACATTATCTATCTAACTCATCTATTCCAGAGTTCAATGGCCCCACACTCCTGAAAATTGTTCTTAACTTAAGGTACTCCAAGTCAGTATCCCCTCTAACATATAACTAGTGAGTCCATAACCATCTCTTTACATTTACCAGCCAACCAGAAGATATATCAGTTCTAGCAAAAGACATTTAATCAAACATCATAGGAAATAAAGTATCAAGAAAAGATCTGCTCCCAAGCACACATGGGATAGAACACACTCTCTCAAATGCTAACACACTATTACTGAAAAACGGCACATACTATTGTGTGTATCTCCCAATAATAAAGAAAGTCATAATTGTATGGCACTTCATAGGATGATATGAAGTGATGCTTTCCCTGACAGAAGCTTGGTAGTTCAAGGTAGGTCAAGGGCTGTTATCCTCATTTGAATGATAAGCACATAGGTTCAGAAGTGATCTGTCCATGGTCACACAGCTAATATCTGTCATGTTTCAAACCCAGATCTCTTGACATTAATTCAAGTGCCCTTTGACTGTTTCAAACTGCTCCTTCACACCTACCTGGAATTGCTCCTGGTATAATCCAATTCCTCTGGTTTTGACCTCAGTGGGGATGAGAAAGAGTAGAGCCATCTTCCACATAATTACCCTTCACAGGCTTGAAGTCTATGACAATGACAAGTCATCTCTCTGGATCTCAGCTTCCCTCTTCATAAAACAAGGGTGAGTCATCAATGTGCTTGCCCATTGCACATAAACCAATGAGATGATCAGCATGAAAGGGATTTGAGCTCTTTGGGAAGAAAAACATAAGAACCGGAGGTGTGAGATTTCTAAAGTCCTGAGCTTCTCTTGTGATATATATCTGGCTGTCTCTCAAATAGAGAGAACAAAGGCTGGAGGCCAGGTAGCTCTTCTGTTTTCCATATTGTTTGCAGGAATCAAAATGCCACCCACCGTAGAGTTAACCAACCTCACAGTGAGTATGTTCAATGCTTGATCTTTTTGTTGGCCTAGTTTATTCTGTAATCCCTGAGGAGAGGGATTTCTGTCTTCTTTATGTCTTGTACAAGGCATACTGTCAGCCTGGAACTAATAACAATAAACAATAGTGTGCAAGAATAGGAAGACGACCCTCTCATGTGTAACAGGTCAGCAACCTCACTCATAGGTAAATCCTTAGCCTGTCTTTCATTTCCTTAGCCTGTCTTTCATTTGTTTCAGTTTCGCCCAATTCTTGGTGATCTCATTCAGGATTTTCTTGGCAAAGATCCTGCAGTGGTTTTCCATTTTCTTCTCTGACTCATTTTACAAATGAGGAAACTGAAGCAAACAGAATAAAGTGACTTGACCAGGATCGCACAGCTAGTAAGTGTCTGGGTCTAGATTTGTACTCAGAAAGAAAAGTCTTCCTGACTTCAGGCCCAGTATTCTATCCACTGTGCCTCTTAGCTGCCCAATAGCCTGCCACTTGCCTTGTTCCCATATGTAATCTTATCCCAAGATCTGGGGTAACTCAGGAATATGTTTGTGTCTTTCTTCATTAATTAATACAATTTCAACATATCTCTTAATTAATCAGCTAAGCTCAGAGAACATGCCAAATCACTGAATTTTATTTATTTAATAAATTGGAGAAGGCTGCTTCCCCCAAAGTAGGTATACATATCTCTCTCTCTATTAAATCTCTTAATCTTCCATTGGTATTGTTGTTCAGTCACGTCTGACTCTTCATGACCCCATTTGGTTTTTTTTGGGCAAAGATAGTGGAGTGGTTTTGCCATTTCCTCATATAGCTTATTTTACAGATGAAAAAGGGAGGCAAACAGGGTTAAGTGACTTGCCTAGGATCATACAATTATTAAGTATCTGAGGCTAAATTTGAATTTATGAAGATGAATCTTCTTGATTCCAAGCCTAGTGCTCTATCCACTCTACCACCTAGCTTCTTATCTTCATCTCCAAAAATCAAATAAACACTAGAGTCACTAAATATATAATTTAACAATTTCATTAATAAGAAAAACAAGATCTAGATAATTGATAATATTTTAGATGTGAGAATGATTATCACCCAGAGTTACCTCAAAATCTTGCTGAAATGGCACATGATTTTACTCCTCAGAATAGACTCCCATACCATTTAGTCCCTTCAGAATAACAATTAAAGTCTTTCTGCAAGAATTCTCTTCATCATTTTCACAAGATAAAAGTTAAAATGGTTCCACTAAGATCGAAGGCTTTTCCATTCTCCTTCTCTCCTTCTCTAGCTTCTTTCTGTAATGACAGAAAATTTATCTCTTTATCTTCTCTCCAGCCATCATTCTTAATAGTCTCTTCCCAGACTCACTCTTCATAAAATTCTCTTTGTAATGTTTCTTCATAAGGTTACAGTTAATACAGCTCTAAAAAGAAAGAAACTTCTCCCCATCTTCTTTCTCTCTGTCTTCTCCACAAAACCTCATGGATCCTCATAGGTCAAAATTTAAAACACTCATTCCATGATTTCATAGGGAGAAACAATTCATAGAATGACAAGTACAACTTAAATCACTGGATTTTTATGCTCTTAAAGAGGTAGTGACAGTTTATATAGTTTCTATATGTGAGGCTTTTAAAACAGGCCTTACAATTTTAAAGACAGGCAGGAGACAGATTGAATCACATTCAGCACAGAGCCTGAATTGACTCTAGATTCAATTGTTTCTTGTCTCTCTTTCCTAGTCCCTAGGACTGGGCTATA
Source organism: Gymnobelideus leadbeateri (assembly GCA_011680675.1). Taxonomy (NCBI): domain Eukaryota; kingdom Metazoa; phylum Chordata; class Mammalia; order Diprotodontia; family Petauridae; genus Gymnobelideus; species Gymnobelideus leadbeateri. The sequence goes on along the minus strand of WOXC01010084.1, from coordinate 191,706 downwards.
GTAATAGGAAATTGGTAGTGAAGGCAGTGGAGTTGACTTAGTCAGGTGTACCCTAATTAGAGAATTAGACAACAAATAATTTGCATTGAGGATTTCAATGTGACCCTTGTAGATCTAGACGACTTTTTTTTTTTTATAGACAAGAAAATAAATAATTAAGTATACAAGTAGAAGTTTGGAAAGTTAGATATGATAAACCTCTGGCAATTACTGAATGGGAATAAAAAAAGAATATAAGTATTTCTTAACTTTGTAGGGCACCTATACAAAAACTGACTATATGCTAGGGCACAACAATCTCAGAAACAAATGAAGAAAAGCAGAAATATTAAACACATTCTTTGTTGACAATACAATAAAATATAATCAATAAGGGGAATTTGAAGAAAGAATTCAAGCTTAAATGAAAATTACATAAAACAACACCAAAGAATAGGTTGTTTAAAGAACAAATTATAGAAATAACAGATATTTTCATTGCAGAAAATAGTGATACTGACAACCTAAGTCAAAGTTTTTAAGATGCAGCCAAAACAGTCTTATCTTCAAGTTAGGATAGCTCTAAATACTTTTATCAGTCAAAGAAATAACAAGATGAATGAACTGGGCATGTGAATATGAGAAAAAAAATACTAGGAAAACAACAAATAAGAATCCCCAACCAAACACAAAAGAGAAATTCCAAAAATCAAGGATGAGTTTAAAATTTTTTTTTTTTTTTTTTTTTTTTTTATTAAACAAATACTTTATTAACTTCTGTTTTACATCATTCATTTCTGCCAGATTTTGAGTTACAATCATTTTCCCCCATTATTCCCCTACCCAACCTCCCAGAATAGCAGTCCCACAAGATATCGCTTCCTCCAATCTGCTCTCTCCCATACCTTCTCCCATACCCCCTTCTACTTTTCCATTAGAGGAAGGTGAATCTTTGTGTCCTAATGCCTGCACATCTTATCTCCCAATTATAAGCAAAAGAGTGTTAATAATAGTATTTATATATATTTGAAACATTTAATGTTAAGACCTCGAATTTCAGATCCATTTCCTTCCTCCTTGTCACCCATTCCCTCTGGGGAGATAAGTAATTCAGTATATGTTGTACATGTCTAGCTATGCAAAACATTATCATAGTAGATATATTGTACAAGGCTGCTTATAATTCCTCCCACTCATCCCACCCCCCACCTGGTCCATTCCCTACATGATCCTGTCCCTCTTCTATAGTGGGTACTTCCAACCTCCCCTCACCCCAAGGATGCCCTCCCTTCCATCATCCCTCCTCTCATCCCCCTTCCCCCTATCCTGCTGCAGGTTGAGATATCCCATTTAGTATGTATGTCATTTTTTCCCTGAACCAAATTCAATGTGAATGTGGTTTTGCCTTTTTAGCCTTCCTTATTCTCCCCCTCCTTTGCACCCACTTCCCTACATGAGATAGTTTACCCTACCATGTCTCTCCCCATCTCCTCTTGCCACTTTCCTCTCTCACCTCATAATTTCATCCCTTGAGTACTCTCCCTTCCCAACAAAATCAACCTATGCCCTATCCATATATAACTGTAACCATATACACACACATTCACATATGTATTCATATGACCACACCCCCTTCTTCCATTATTTTCGTAGTGAGAAAGATATCATCAGTCACAATTATTGCTTTTCCATATAGGAATGTAAATAGTTCAACTTTGATAAGTTCCTTTTGATTTTTTTCCCCTGATTACCTTCTCAGGCATCTCTTGCTTCTTGTGTCTGGATGTCAAATTTTCTATTCAATTCTGGTTTTTTTTCTCAAGAATGCTTGAAAGTCCTCTATTCCACTGAATGACCATATTTTCCCCTGAAACAAAATACTCAGTTTTGCTGGGTAGGTGACCCTTGGGTTCATTCCCAGTTCTTTTGCCCTCTGGAATATCATATTCCATGCCCTTCGATCCTCAGTGTAGAAGCTGCCAGGTCCTGGGCTATTCTGATTGTGTTTCCACAATATTGAAATTGTTTCTTCCTGGCTGCTTGAAGTATTTTCTCCTTGATCTGGGGATTCTGGAACCTGGCCATAATATTTCTGGGAGTTTTCTTTTTGGGATCTTTTTCAGGAGGTGATCGGTGGATTCTTTCAACCTCTATTTTTCCCTCTGGATCTAAAACATCAGGGCAGTTTTCCTTGAGAATTTCTTGAAGGGTGATTTCTAGGTTCTTCCCTTGATCATGGCTTTCAGGTAGTCCAATAATTTTTAAATTGTCTCTCCTGGATCTATTCTCCAGGTCAGTGGTTTTTCCCATGAGATATTTCACATTGCCTTCTATTCTTTCATTTGTTTGGATCTGCTTAACAGCATCTTGATTTCTCATAAAGTCACCAGCTTCCATTTGCTCCAGTCTAACTCTGAAGGAATGAATCTCCTCAGTGAACTTTTGAGATTCTTTTTCCATCTGGCAAAATTCGACTTTTTAAGGCATTCTTCTCCTCATTGCCCTTTTGGGCCTCCTTTGCCATTTGAGTTAGTCTATTTTTTAAGGTGTTGTTTTCCTCAGTCAGGCTGTTGACCCTCATTTCATACTTTTCTGCATCCTTCTCATTTCTCTTTCTAATTTTTCCTCCACTTCTCTTATTTGATTTTTAAAGTCCTTCTTAAGGTCCTCTATGGCCTGCAACCCGCTCATGTTTTCCCCTGGGGCTTTTGGAGCAGGACTTCTGACCTCACAGTCCTTTTCCCGCTCTATGCCCCCAAAATAGGAGTCTAGGGTTGCATTTTCTGTTTCCTTTGCCTTGGCATGTTGCCACTTAATTGCTTGACTTTGGGGCTTGTTGCCACACTATGGCTTTAAGGCCAGATAGAGGAATTTTCGTCCCAAACGTGTGGGGAGCAACTTCCGTTTCTGGCAAGTTCTAAACCCACCCACAACTTCCACCCTAGATCACAATCCAGATCCGGGGAGGTTAAAGCAAGAGCGATTACCCCCCAAGACTGATCGCTGGATCTCCCCACGATTTGTAGGCTGGGAGCTGGAAATGCCTCTGAAAACTACACAGTGGCGTGTCTCCTCAGTGGCTTCTAGCCCCCAGGGGAGGGAGCTGACGCATTCCCCAAATACAGGTCCCAAAGTCCATAGGACACTAACCTCTTACTTTGTCCTAGGCAAGTCTATGCTGATAATTCTGGGGTCGCCACAGTTCCTGGTGTTCTGGGGTTCCTCCAGCCGGCTGCTGGCCCTGCCGCCCTGGGGCTAAAACCCCGGCTCACGTGGACCTGGGCTCAGCTCGGCTGGGCTCCTGCGCTCTGCGCTCTGCCGGCTCCCAGACTGCTGCGCTGGTCCTTCCTGCAGGGTGCTGGGCTGTCCTCAGCGGGAGGTTAGCTTCCCTGTGTCGTTCTGTGGGTGCTGGGGCTCCAGAAGTTTTTCAGAGTCCTTTTTTACATAGTTTGTGGAGAATCTGGGGGCAGAGAGGCTTGGACGAGCTGTTTCTACTCCGCCATCTTGGCTCCGCCCCCCTAAAATTTTTTTAAAACCTCCAGAATTAATAAAAGCAGAAGTTATTTTAAAAGAATTAATTAAATTTCTTGCAAAAATAGTAAAAGAGGGGCGCAGTGAGTAGAGCGTTGGCCCTGGAGTCAGAAGGACCTGAGTTCGGATCCAGCCTCAGACACTTAACGCACACAAACAAAAAAACCTAGCCGTGTGACCTTGGGCAAGTTACTTAATCCCAATTGCCCTCAAAAAAAAAGCAAGAATAGTAAAAGAAGGAATCTTACCAAATCCTATGAGACAAATGTAGTTGTCATAGACAAAGCAAGAAATGAAAAGCATAGAAAGAAAACTCTAGACCATTATTTCTAATGAATATTGATATTGAATAAAATATTGCTAAAGAAGCTATAGCAAAATATTTAAAAGATTACACAGTGCAAACAGGTAGACATATAAGTTTGATTCAATTTTAGGAAAGCTATAAATATAATAGATTATATTAATAAAACAATAAAATTATATGATTATGTTAGTAAATCACCTTTGACAAATACACGTTCATGTTAGAGCAATAGAGAAGCAGGGATAAATGGACATTTTCTTAATATCATGAAGAACATACATCTGAAATCAAGAACTAGCATTATCTGTAAAGTAGAAACACTAGAAGTCTTCCACTGATATCAGGAGCAAAGGAAAAATGTTCCCTGTCACTTTGTTATACTATATAGTTCTAAAAAGTTACTTATTTTAGGAAGACAAGATTACACATTGCAGATAGTATGGTAGATTCCTTAGAGAACCCTAGATATTTAACTAAACAATTAGTTAATCAATAATGTTATTAAAATAATGAAATATAAAAAATCTTTAAAAAAATCATTTTTTTTTGTATATTACCATGAAAATGCAGAAGGAAGAGGTGGAAAAACAAATAGTGATACTGACAACCTAAGCCAAAACCAAAGTTCAAAATAATTACATAATGTAAAAAATATCTGAGTCCACCTACCAAAACATACAGAGAAAATATAAAAACCCAACTTCAAAACACCTTTACAAAAATAAAGGAAAACAAATAATTGAAGATACTTATTCATCATGGTTGGTTTGTACCAATATGATAAAATAGTGATATTACTTAAATTAATTTACAGATTTAGTGTCAGTTAACCTACCAAAGGCTTCCTTTACAGAACTAAGCATGTTAATAACAAAATTTACGAAAGGGAACAAAACATCAAGATTTTCAAGAGAGGTAATAAAAATAAGGGAGGAATAAGGGAATGACTACTAGTACCAGATCTCAAACTGCCTTAGAAATCAGTAATCAATCCTTTTGGATAGTCATTAAAAAATAGAAAAGTTGATCTATGGAAGAGAGTAAGTAAATAAGGCCCAGAAGTAATTGAGCATATTTATATATGATAAACTTGATAAACTCAAGAATACCAACTACAGGGAAAACAGCTCCTTATTTGACAAAATCTACTGGAAAGTAGTCTGACATAAACTAGGTTTAGACCAACAACTCACAGCACATGTAACAAAAAACTCTGAGTGGATACAAGACCTAAATATAAATAGCCAAATTATAAACAGCTGACAGAGGAAATCAAGAAGAAGCTTTTCATGATGGATACAGAGAAAATTCTTGACCAAACATGGGATAAAGATGATTGTAAAAGAGAAAATAGACAATTTTGATTACAAAAACTTGAAAAGCTTTTGTACAAATAAGAATTAGAGGAGAAATACTTGCTTGGGTAAGTAATTTTGCAGTAATTTTGTCTGAATCAGTCTACTATCCAAGATCTATAGGGAAGTATATAAGAACAAAGACCATTGTCCAATAAATTAATTGTCAAGGAATATTGATAGGTAGTTTTCAAAAGAAATAAAAAAAGTAAGCTACTATGACCATAAGAAATAGTGCTCCAAATCACTAAGAAAAGAAATGCAAGTTAAAACAACTGACATTCTGTTGCATATTCTTTAGTTTGCAAAGATGACAAAAAATGGAAAATGGCAATTGCTGAAGAAACTTTGGAAAGACAGTTTACTTCTGTTAATTGCATTGTTAGTGGGGTTGTGAATTGGTCTAACCATTCTTGAAAGGAATTTGGAACCATGACCCAAAAGTCATTAAGTTGCAGCAGTGATCTACTAACAGACATATAGATAAAAGAGGTCAAAGACTGAAGGAGGACTCATTATTGAGAAAGAGAAAGTAAGAGAGGGGAAGAGAAAAGGTCAGATAGAGACAGAGACAGAGAGACAGAAGCAGGGACAGACAGGGACAGAGATAGAGAGTCAGTGAGACAGAAACAGAGAACATCCCTTTTTATTATAGTAAAGCACCAGAAACAAAGGAGGTGCCCATCAACAAAGAAACTGCCGCGTAAATTACTACATATAAACATAATAGGGTATTATCGTGTTGTAAGAAATGATGAAAGGTCCAGAATTATCAACTCATAGATGCTAAGGACAAAGTGAGAGGTCAGTGTAGTGTGGACTTTGGGATCTGGTAATTTTCGAGTGTGGTCAGCCTTTGCCCCCGGGGTGAGAAGCCACTGAGGTTCCATGGCTGTGCAACTGCCCCCACATGGCAGCTTCAGATCCTGGCCTGCAGATTGTAGGGGGACCAAAGATCCAGTCTGAGGGGTAATCACTCTTTCTTTAATCTGCTTGGATCTGGATTGCGGTCTAGGGTGGAAATCCTGGGGTGTGTTACCAGCTTGCCAGATTGTGTGGAGGCTTCTGAGAGGGCACCCAACTAATACCTTCAGCAGCTGAGAAAACCCCAGCATTTGGGATGCAGTTCCCCTGTCTTGTGGCAGAGTCCTACTGTGGCAAAAAGCCCAAAAGTCAAGTAATTGAGTGGCAACATGAGCAGGCAAAGGAAGCAAAGCAAACAGAGCAACCCAAATTTACACTCCTATTTTGGGGACAAAAAGGATCAAAGCATGGAACAGGAGGAAGACAGTGAAGTCAGAACTCCTGCACCAAAAGCTTCCAAGAAAAATATGAGCTGGTTACAGGCCATAGAGGACCTTAAGAAGGATTTTGAAAACCAAATAAAAGAAGTGGAGGAAAAATTGGGAAGAGAAATGAGAACGATGCAAGAAAATTATGAGAGTCAACAGCCTGACAGAGGAAAATAACACCTTAAAAATAGACTAACTCAGATAGCAAAAGAGGCTCAAAAACGCAATGAGGAGAAGAATGCCTTAAAAAGTCGAATTTACCAGATGGAAAAAGAATCTCAAAAGCTCACTGAAGAGAATCATTCCTTCAGAATTAGATTGGAGCAAATGGAAGCTAGTGACTTTATGAGAAATCAAGATACTATTAAACAGATCCAAACAAATGAAAAAATAGAAGGCAATGTAAAATATCTCACTGGGAAGAGCACTGACCTGGAAAATAGATCCAGGAGAGATAATTTAAAAATTATTGGACTACCTGAAAGCCACGATCAAGGAAAGAACCTAGAAATCATCCTTTAAGAAATTCTCAAGGAAAATTTCCCTAATGTTTTAGAACCAGAGGGCAAAATAGAGGTTGAAAGAATCCACCAATCACCTCCTGAAAAAGATCCTAAAAGAAAACTCCTAGGAATATTATAGACAGGTTCCAGAGTTCCCAGATCAAGGAGAAAATATTACAAGCAGCCAGGAAGAAACAATTTGAACATTGTGGAAACACAATCAGGTGTAATGGAAATGCAAATTTAAAGATCTTCCCTGCCCCTAGGTTAAGTGCACCTGGAGCCTGTGGTAGGAGGCTTGTTTTTCAGGAGAGCCCACACCTTGATACTTTGTGATTTAGTGAGTCAAGAAGTTTGTTACATTCTCTGAGCCAGGAGAAGGCTATATAAACCCTGATGGGAGGCTTTGCTTTGGGGCTCACTTTGAGAAGTGTTGTGTGATTTAACCAGATGAGACTTTGGGCAGCCCTTGAGAGCCCCCCCAGCTTTGAAAACCCAGATGTTGATGCTTCCCTCTCTGGTAACTGTGATTTTGGTATTGATAATGGTTGGACAGTTTGGAAGCCTGTCTGTTTGATCTGTTTGTATACTCTGAAGTTTGGGGTGCTAACCTTTTCCCCCTGAACTAGGTAATATATGTTTGATTGACTAAAGTAAATTTGTTAACTGATTTTGAGTTGCTTTCCTTTAGAAAAGCAGATCTAAGAACCAGTGTTGGCAGCCACCCTGGGGATGTTGGGGTGCTTGCTTTTATATTAGGATAACACAGGATCTGACAGCTTCTATATTAAGGGATTGAAGGGCTCAGAATATGATATTCTGGACATCAAAGTAGCTGGGATTAAAACCAAGAATCACCTACCCAGCAAAACTGAGTATCATGTTTCAGGGGAAAATATGGTCATTCAGTGGAATAGAGGACTTTCAAGCATTCTTGATGAAAAAAACAGAGTTGAATAGAAAATTTGACATTCAGATACAAGAAGCAAGAGAAGCATGAGAAGGTAAACAGGAAAAAGAAATCATAAGGAACTTATCAGAGTTGAACTATTTACATCCCTACATGGAAAAAAACAATAATTGTAACTGATTAAACTTTTCTCAGTATGAGAAAAGTTGAAGGGAATAGAAATATATATATGTGTGTGTGTGTGTGTGTGTGTGTGTGTGTGTGTATACATACATATATATGTCTATATAGGAGAGTATATGGGCATATGAATACATATGAGAATGTGTGTATATATGTGTACAGGTAGGCATAGATAGAGGGCACAGGACCAATTTAATAGGAAGGGATGATACTTAATAGGTGAAATTAAGAGGTGACAGTGGAATATAATGAGAGGAGATTGGGAGAGATAGAATGGGGTAAATTATCTCATATAGAAGAGGCAAGGGAAAATGGTCACAATGGAGGGGAAGAACAGGAAGGCAAAAGGAAATGGGTCAACCTTATTCTAATTGAATTTGGCTTAGGGAGGGAATGACATACACACTAAATAGGGTATCTCACCCTACAGGAGAGTAGGGGAGAAGGGCACGAGAGGTGGAATGATGGAAGGAAGGGCAGGCTGGGATAGAGGGAAGTTGGAAGCATCCACTTTTGAAAAGGGACAGGATCAAAGTAGAGAATAGAACAAATGGGAGGTGGGATAGGAAGGAGGGAAATATAGGCAGTCTTTTACAATATATCCACTGTGGAAATGTTTTGAATAGCTCTACATGTACAACCTATCTTGAATTGCTTATCTTCCCAGTAAGGGAGGGTGACAAGAGAGGAAGGGGATGAACCTAGAATTCAAAGCTTTAAAATCAAATGTTTAATATATATATATATATATATATATATATATATATATACACACACACTATTATTAATATTATTTTATATGTAACTGGGAAATAAGATATATAGGGACTGGGGATAGAGATCCACCATGCCCTACTGGAAAGTCAGAGAGGGTATGGAAGAAGATATGGGAGAGAGCAGATTGGAGGAGGGGATATCCAGTGGGATTGCTATTTTGGGGTGGTGGGTAGGGGAAATATGGAGAGAAAATTTGTAACTTGAAATCTTGTGGAAATGAATGATGTAAACTAGAAGTTAATAAATCATTTGATAAAAAAATATGAAAAGGAAGGATTCAGAGGAATTTGGGGAGACTAGAATGCATTCAGGTGAAACATAGTGAAGTAAGGAGAACCAGGAGAACAATTAACACAATGATTTCAATAATGTAAAAGAAAACAAGCTTTAGAAGACTTAATGTGTCAGTTCATCTGTCTGGTCCTCAGTTTCATCATTTCTTAATAAAAAGGTTTGGACCAGAAGAGCTCTTGGGTTCTTTCTTCATTTAAATTTATGATCCTGTGGATTCTGATCAATGCAATGACCAATCAGTGTTTCCAAAAGACTCATGATGATTCATTCTTTTCATCTGTTGGCTGAGAGGTGATTGACTAGAGGTACAGATATCATTTTGAGACATGCACAGTATGTAGATTTTTTTTGCCTAACTATACTTATTTGTTACAAATGAGGTTTGGTAATTGGGGTACATAGGGCTGGTGGGTAGGGAAAAAGAAAGAAAAAAGTATCAATGAAATGTTTTTAAAAATACAACAAAGAAAAGAGATGGAAGCTTAGAAGGGGATACAGATAAGCAGAACGATATTGTTATACATATTAGATTTAATACACACATACAGATACTATATGTAATGTTTGGTAAGTCTATAATGAAAAAAGAGAACATCTTAATAAAAAAAGAAAGAAAAAGAAATTTCCTTGTGGGGAATCAAATCCTATAAGTGAAATGCAATTCCAAGTGGGCTAAAGTAACATGAGGAGTGCTGAATTACTTATTGGGTCATTCATATACTTAGCTTTTCCAGGTTTGGACCATTTTAAAGAGTAACCTTCAAATATTAACAGGGAATTTTCCCCAATGTTAGGAGTTTCTCAAAATTATAGCTGAATTCCACTCTGGATAATGGATTCAGGATGATTCCTGTTGGGCAATTATGTTCAATAATGGTCTGTCAATACAATTTCTGTCAATTGTCACTTTGTACAGTATCAGGGGTAATGGACTAAGGTTCCCACAGAGCTTGCTGGACAGGAGAGGAATGCCGATTTCTCAGTGTGCTGACTTTTGAGTCTGAAAATAATAGTATCAATAATAACATAACACTTTTTTTACAAACACAAACAGAGATACAACCTGATTTTCCAGATGAGAAAAATGAGGCTTAGAAAGATGAATTGACTTGCATAAGATAGGCTACCTAGCAAATATTGGATGTAGTGCTTGCACTCAAGCCTGACCTGGGACAGCACGTCTGAGTGGAAGAAGGGCTGGATTTGGTGGTCAAGGATTTGAGTTCAAATTACTACATGTATCACAAGTTTAATTCTCTGGGCCTAAATGCCTCATAAGGAATGAGGGTTTTGTACTAATTTGATGATGTCAAACTTAAATAGAAACCAATCTCTGCCAGGCCACATGTTGACTTGTAAAACCACAAATGAACATTATGTTTTATTGTGTTTTTATTTGTTTTAGTAAAAATTTCTCAATTACTTTTTAATCTGGTTGAGGCCTCATTTTGCTGATATCTGGGTAGTGAGTTTTAACTACAATGATTTCCAAAGTTCCCTACAATTTGAATTAGATGATCCTACAACTGAAAATGTAGTGCTATTTCTCTACCTTATACAATGATGATAATCAAAGGCCTGCTACATACAGCCAGCTTGAATAGGCTGGTAAGAATCAATTGTGAGGGGCAGCTAGGTGGTACAGTGGATAGAACACTGCACCTGGAAACTTGAGTTTAAATCCGGCCTCAGACATTGACAACCTGTGTGACCCTAGGCAAGCCACTTAACCCTGATTGCTTAAAAAGGGCGGCGAGGGATTAATTGTTAAATTTTAAACATAAGCATTTACACCTTGGGAGTCAGCAAATGCTATAAATCAGGGCTTCATGTATTGTTTTGCTGATTGTCAGAACTTAGGTGATGGACAAAATGTTAATAATCTAGATTGAAGTTAGAATTGTGTCACGTGTACGTTTTTCCCCCTAGAGAACTGGTTGTTAAACACTTACCAGCACACCCATAATGACAATCTACATTTGTACGGCATTTTAAGGCTTATAGAACCCTTTTCCCACAACAACTCTGTGAAGGATGTAGTGGATATGTAATTTTCAATTTCATTTAATAGATAAAGAAAACTGATTTGGCCCACTCTCAAAAAGACATTCTCATCATGGTCATCATCACTAGTATTTAAATAGCAATTTAATGTTTGCAAAGTGCTTTACAAATATTATCTTGTTTTATTCTCACAATAATCTTGGACCTAGTATTATTGTTCCCATTTTACAGAGAAGGAAACTGAGGCAGATAACAATTAAGTGACTCATCCACAGTCACATAGCCATAAAGTGTCAGGCCAAATCTGAACTCTGGTCTTCCTGATTCTGCACCCAGTGCTCTCTCCACTGATAGCTTTTCCCTTTAGGATGATAGCTCTGTTTTTACCTGCCCATGCTCTTTTTCTTCCCACTGGCTCTGGCTCCCCTTGTCTAAATATCAAGATTAGCACCTGAGTACCTGACAAGAATGTGGGGTGTGAGTATGGCAGATCATGATAAACAAAAGTAATTTTTCATTGGCTTTGAGATGCATTATGTTTTCTGCTGTAGAATTACCTTCTTAATTATATTTTGCTCAGGCTGATATTAAAATAAATTAACCCTCCCTATGCATACATCAAATGATGGAGGAAGGAGTTTATCACAAGTTGATAGGATTTCAGGGCTTAAACCATTATGACATATGATTCATAAAGTAGATAATTCACTGGTAGATACTATGTTGTTATTCAGTTATTTCAGTTGTATCAGACTATTTTTAACTCTATTTGGGGTTTTCTTGGCAAAGATACTAGAGTGGTTTGCAATTTCCTTCTCCGGATCATTTTACAGAAGAGGAAACTGAGGCAAACAAGGTGAAATGACTTGCCCAGGGTCACTCATCTAATAAGTGTCTGAGGTTGGATTAGAACTCAGGAAGATGAGTCTTCCTGATTCCAACTCCAGTGCTCTATGTGCTATACCACCTAGCACAGAGTAGACTGTTAATAAAATAGTGAGACAGCATGGTCCAATGGAAAGTGTATTGGCTTTATGGTAGGGAGAACTGGGTTCAAGTCTTGCTTTTGTCTTTGATTATCAACTCATGTTCATGGCTAATGGTTAGTTTCTGCAGATATAGTGGGAAAAGGTGCTGTAAATTAACATGGGAAGGAGTATAGTGCAATAGAGTTAACACTGAATTTGCAGTCAGAGGATTTGGCTCCAAATTCCACTTTTGTCATCTACTTACCACCTGCCTGACCTTGGAGGAGCTATTTTTACTTATCAAGACTTCAGTTCCTTTGTTTGTAAATTAAAGTAGTGGGACTGAATGATTTCTATGGAGACTTCCAGTTCTAAGTATATGATCTAAATTGATGTTGATTTTCCCTTAGAAACAGTGACCTAATACGATGTTATTCTATTGACCAAAGGTCTGATTTTCCAACTTTTTATAAGAATCAAGAATTTTAGATGTGCCTTCAGAGGGCTTGGCACTGTGCTGAGCAATGAGGCTCAGAAGACAAAAAACTATCCCAGTTGTCAGGGAGCATGCATTCTAGTCAGCAAAAAGATGAGCATCGATAAAGCCAGGCATTGTGCTAAGAGCTGAGGATACAAAGAAAGGCAAAAAAATAGTCCCTGTCCTCAAGGAGTTCATAGGATAATGGAGGAGACAACATGAAAAAACCCAAGGTAAAAACATGTACAAAAATGTTGTTCAATCATTTACACCTCTTTGTGACTCCATTTGGGGTTTTCTTGGCAGAAATACTAGAATGGTTTGCCATTTCCTTCTCCAGCTCATTTTTACAGATGAGGAAACTGAGGCAAACAGGATTGAGTCACTTGCCCAGGATCACACAGCTAGGAAGTATCTGATGCCGAATTTGAACTCACAAAGATGAATCTTCTTGACTCTGGGCCCAGCACACTATCCACTGTACGATGTAGCTGCCTTCACAGCACATTTAGAATTGATTCCCCACCTGAAACATTTGTTTGAGAGCTTGTTTCCCTCTTTTAAGGATTAGGAGACTGAGACCCACAGAGTCGAAGTACTTGTCCCAAACCATACAGATATGGAGTGGCTAAGCAGGGGGTTCAAATTCAGGTCCTCAGATGCCTAATCCAATGCTATTTCAACTGTACTATCTATGGCTTCTCACCTTGGATTTTCTTGGGGATTTTCTTCATAGGCATTGTTGAGGAGTCTTTGGGAAGATAGGGCCACTTTATTTTATTTTTTTTAAAGAAACTGATTGGGGGGTTTCTGTTTTGCTATTTTCTTTTAAAAACTGCATTATTTCTCTGTAGCAAGCAAAGTCATTGGAAATTAGGTTGTTACTCTCACAGCTGTCTTCAAACAGAAAGTTTTTCTGCTTGCTTGAGTTTCAACTTGCTTGAGCAGTACTTTTCACCCACAAGTTATGCAAGGTATACCTGCCATTAAAAGGCAGAAACCTACTGTCACCTTTACCTAATCTCTCACCCCTGTATTCTTCATGTTTAAAAACAAAACAAGGGGTGCTTAGGTGGTGCAGTGAACAGAGCACTAGCCCTGGAGTCAGGAGGACCTGAGTTCAAATCCGGCCTCAGACACTTGACATACTTACTAGCTGTGTGACTTTGGGCAAGTCACTTAACCTCAATTGCCCCCCCCCCCGAAAAAAAAGCAAAATAAAAATAAAAACAAAACAAACCTTCAAATCTTTAATGGTGGCTAGGGCCAAAGGGCAGCTAGGTGGCGCCTTAGTGTGCTGGACCTAGAGTCAGGAAGACTCCTCTTTCTGAGTTCAAATCTGATTTCAGACACTTACTAGTTGTGTGACCCTGGGCCATTCACTTTACCCTGTTTGCCTCACTTTCCTCATCTGTGAAAATGAGCTGGAGAAAGAAGTGACAAACCCCTCCAGTGTCTTTGCTAAGAAAACCCCAAATGGGTCATGAAGAGCTGGACTTGACTGAAAATTACTGAACAATAGGCTCAAAGGAACATAGGGCTGGATTTGACCCTGAATCTACAAAATCAAACGTCTTTCCATGTCATCTCTAAGTTCTACTCATTCCATTATGAAAAATGAAAACTACCTCAGTGGCCATTTACTGTATGCAGGATCAATTGTGTGCAGGCAGTATGGGGTAGTGGAGAATATACCAGACATTCATAGTGATAAATGTGGTCCCAGAGTTATAGTCATTTTCCTGAAGTGTAGACTTGGAGCTTATGTATAGATATGCATCGGCATTCACATGCACACATATTTGTGTGTATGTGTGTGTGTACATACACCTGCTTATAAAACTCATGGCCTAAGGGCATACTTGGAAAATTAATTCTGTTTCCTTGACAGAGACATATTCTTCCTGCAAGATAAAAAACCCACTGCCTGCCAGTGTCCTCATCCTGGCTCTCATTTGTCAAGGTAAAGGAGGAAGTGGGCCAGAGGGGCTGGAGAGGGAGAAGTATCCTGGGGTCAATCTAATCTACCCTCTCCCAAGCACCTAACCACATACCCCTTCTGGTGCTTGCCTGGAAAACTGCACCTTTTGGAGACAGCAAGATGAAAGGGATGCATTTTGGATCCTTCTAGACAGTAAATTTTTTTGAGTCCCCATAAGCTAAAATCAATATTGGCACAACTGTGTGTCATTAAAAACTAAATGAACATGACAAAGCCAAACTGCTACCTATTAAACAAATGAGTTTTCTCCCCACGCGGGCACAACGGGTTATTAAATTCTTTATTACAGGAATGTCACTATTTGAAAGGGGTAAAAATACATCTTTCTGAGTCATAGCTAGGTGTGAGTATATGTATGTCAAACCCTGGCCTTCTCCCCAGCAGCCTCTCTCATACTTGGGTGACCTTCCTTCTGAGCAGGTAACTCTGGTCCAGTGGACAGGATGGCACAATTGTAGCTTGAGCAGAGAGCTTGGAGAACATCCCAGAGTCAAAAAAATATCACAGGATCACAGAATTGGAAGGGCTCTCTGCAGCCATCTAGTCAACACGAACAAGAAATCTCTCTACAGCATCCAAATGATCATCCATTCTTCGCTTAAGGACCTAGAGAAGGGGGAACCCAGAAGATTCATCTTGGTTCAGTGGGTAGAGTGTTGTGGTTCACAATGCTGTGTGACCAGGGGTAAGATTTAGTTTTTGTTTTACTGCCCCACAGCATAGTTCTGTTGTGAAGATCAACTGAAATAACATTAAAAATTTTTTTGCCTTTTTTTTGAGGGTAATTTGGAGTTAAGTGACTTGCCCAAGGTCACATGGCTAGTTTTTGTGTTAAGTGTCTGAGGTCAGATTTGAACTCAGGTCCTCCTGATTCCAGGGCCAGTGCTCTATTCACTGCGCCACCTAGCTACCCTGAGATAACATTTTTGAACGTGGAAATGTGGGTATTTGTTTTCCTTGACTATTCACATTTGTTGCAAGGGTTTTGTTTTTCTTTTCAATGGGGAGGAAGGGTGTTGGTGGGAGAGAAGGAAAATGAATGTTTGTTAATTAAACAACGAAATAAAAAATTAAAAATATTAAATAAGATAATGAATGTAGAATGTTCAAAAAAAATTTTCTTGCAGGGGGGAAGGCAGGGCAATTGGGGTTAAGTGACTTGCCCAAGGTCACATAGCTAGTAAGTGTTGAGTGTCTCAGGCTGGATTTGAATTCAGGTCCTCCTGATTCCAGGGCTGTTACTCTATTCACTGTGCCACCTAGTTGCCCCTGAATATTTTTAACTTTTAAAATGCTTTGGATCTCACTCCCAAGGCAGTGATTCATTCCACTTTTATATGGTTCTGATTACTAGTAAGTTTTTACTTATATGCTTTTCTTTTTAATCTTTAAATCCATGCCCTTAGTTCTGTCCTCTGGTACCAAGCAGGACATGTCCAATCCACTTCATGACCACCCTTCAAATGACTGAAGACCACTATCAGATCCCTGCTGTTTTCTCTTCCCTAAACTAAGCATTTGTGTCTGCTTCTACAGTATGATACTGAAACCCTTCATCTCCCTGGCTACTATCTTCTCAACATTCTGTTTACCAATAGCTTTCTCACATGCAGTGACAGAACAACCCCTTGGATATGATCTCAGTAGAGCAGGATTATAGGCCCTGTAGTTCCTGGATCCTCTCTGCCTCTGTGTTGCTGCAGCCCAAGACTGTGTATCCCAGGTAAAGATTAAATATTAGGGTGGTTTGGCCATTGATGTGACAAAGTGGCATTTCTTGTGTTGTTACATGTTTCAGGGTCTAGTCAGAAAACTGAGGAAGAGTTGGAAGGGTGGAGGAGTGATGGAATGAGGACTGAGACATCTAAGGCCTGCATTTTTTCTTTTTGAGACAGAGAGAAAAGTCATCCTCCTGTATTCTGGGAACACTGGGCAGAGAGCTTTGCTCAACTTTTTGCTGTTCCTTCTCACTCTTAAGAATGTATACCATTTGTTACTACCCACACCTTCAACACATATATAACCCTATTGTCTTATCATGATGTATTTGGAGGCTCACTAGGATTTTTCCATTTGTTTAGTGGGATTGTTTGACTTTGCTGTTCCCTTTTTTCAGTGACTCTTTGACTTTAAAAACTCAGCCAGACCCCAGGGGAAGCAGGTCACTTGCACCCTGAGAGTTCACTCTAGAGCTTCTCCTAAAGCTAGGAAGTCTGTGCACAAAGGACTATGCTGTGGGGAGGAGAGAACATTTTGCTTCTTGGCCAAAATTAATATAGAAGTACCCATGTTACTATATTACAATTTTAAAATATCTTGATTATTTCATTTCAATAAAATTGGTTTCCTTTGTAATCCTCTCATATTTTTTGTGTATAAATTTTTTTCTAAGAAGGAGTCAATTTGCTTCACCAGATTGCCAAAAACATGTTAAGAACCCTTGGAGAGGATGCTCTGTGTGACATATCAAGTCTGCTGTCCAAGGACTGAGTTAGCTTATAGAGAGGTATTCATCATCCTTGAGTTGGTTACCAGGGCTGTGGCCATGGCAATTTTTCTACTTTCATAGTGATGATGTTGAAAAGGGCAGTGGGTACTAAGGACTGGATAGTTTTTAGGTCATCTACAGACATTAATTTAACTGCAAGTATTCTGTAGATGCCTTAATCTTCCTTCCCAAAACTCCATTTGAGGAAGCATCCATGCCAGACATGCTCTATTCAAACCCAGACCAACTCACTACTCCTTGGACTACTTTTCCATCTCTGTTTCTCCTCCCCATCTCCACTTTCTGCTTTTCTTCTCTCTTTTATCTGTCATCTTCTCCACTAGATTGTAAACTCCTTGAGAACAGGACTGGCTTTCTTTTAGCTTATGTTTGTATTTCCAGTGATTAACACAGTGACTGGCAAACAGTAGGTGTTTAATAAATGTTTATTACATATTGACTATGTGTGTATACATATTTTAGCATGTGCATGTGCATGTTTGTGTGTAATATATCCCTAGTGCTTTTCTTTTGTTAATTATTTCCTAATTATCCTATATATACTTTATTAGTATATATTTGTTTGCTTACTGTCTTCTCTTAAGTTTCACCTATTGACTTTCCAGTCTTTCTTTCAGTGTCAACTAAAATCCCATCTTTTGCAGAAAGTTTTCCCCAACCCCTCCTTAATTCCAGTGCCTTCCCTCTGTTAATTATTTCCTCTCTATGCTGTATGTAGTTTGCTTTGTATACATTTGTTAAAAAATCTATACATAGTATATGTATATATACATAGACTATCAGCTCCTTGAGGGTAAGGACTGACTTTTATCTTTCTTTGTATCTCTAGCTCTTAGCATAGTGCCTGGGACTATGACTTACATAGTAAGTGTTTAATAAAAGTTGTATCTATCTATTTACTTTCAATATGAACTCTATTAAATGACCAATGAAAAGACATAGTATTTGAATAACTGGACCACATCAATATTGATTTTTAAAATTTGAGGCTTTAAAGTTTTTTATTTAATGTAGAATATTTTTTAAAAATCAGTTTTGTTGATGTTTTTTATTTTTATATCACATTCATTTCTGACTATATTCTTCCCCTTTTCCTGGCAAGGAATCATTCCCTGTAATAAAGATTTAAAAAAAAAAAGTTGTTCAAATGAAGCTAACCAGAACATCAACTGTGTTTGACAGTGTATGTAATATTTTATATCCTTAGCCTCCCACTTCTTCAATAAAGGGAGGGATGTGCATTTTTTTCAACTATTCTCTAGTGCTAGGAAGCCTGTTCTTATGATTAAGTAGTATTCAGTTTTGTTTTTTGGTTGTTACATTTTTATTGGTGTAATCTTTGTATATGTTATTTATTTTTCTGGTTCTGTTTCCTTCACTTTACAACAATTCGTGTCTTCCTATTTTTTTCTGAGTTTTTCATATTTGTTGTTTCTCATAGTACAGTTATATTCCATTATATTCATATTTCTTCCTATTTTTTCTGAGTTTTTCATATTTGTTGTTTCTCATAGTGCAGTTATATTCCATTATATTCATATGTCTTCCTATTTTTTCTGAGTTTTTCATATTTGTTGTTTCTCATAGTGCAGTTATATTCCATTATATTCATACACCATAATTTGTTTAGCTATTCCCCACTGGATGGGTGTCTGTCTTATTTCCAGTTCTTTGCTACAACAAAAGGACTGCGATTATTATTTTGATGCGTGCGGGGCTTTTTTTTTCTTTTATCTCCTTTGAGTATGTGTCTTGCTTAAAGGGTATGGACATTCTAGTAATTTTTAAAGTCCTAATTATAAAGTGCTTCTAGAACAGTTGGAACAGTTCACAACTCCATCAATGGTGTATTAGCATGCCTGTCTTCCTGCAGTCCCTCCAACATTAGTTATTTTCATATTTTGTCATCTTTACTAATTTGCTTGGTGTGAAGGGAAACCTTAGAGTCTTTTAAATGTACATTTTTCTTATTATTAGTTATTTAAAACAACATTCCATATGGTCATTAATAATTTACAGCTTTTTCTTTTGATAATTACTTGTTTATAGCCTTTGATCATTTATCTGTTAAGGAATGGCTCTTGGTTTTATATATTTATATTTATTGAATGTAACATTTATTAAGTGATCGTTATATTCTAGGCTCTTGCTAAGAGCTGACTTTGAAGAGAAAACATTCTAAGAGTAAGAGAAATTATATAGGAGAATGGTGGCCAGGGAAAAGGACTTTCATTGAGGAGTCATAGGAATGGTGAATTGATCCATATGGATGACACTGGTGGAAGGCTAAATGGGATGTGGAACATGATCTGATCTAGTGATGGCTAGATATTGTGGGTTAGGTAAGTTTGCACTCACTTAACTGCCAATCAAGGAAGCTCATTTTTAGTTTCATATATTTTGGATATTTGATGCAAAGACTTTCCCCCTATTTGACAATTTCCCTTTTTATCCTAGCTGCATTGATTTTGTTCATGGAAAAGCTTTTTAATTTCATGTAACCTAAACTACTTATTATATCTTTTGGGATAGCTTCTTATTTCTTATTTAGTTTAGAATCCTTCCCCTAGCCATAATTGTGAAAAGTCATTGATATAATTCAGTTTCGTGTGTGTGATAAACCAGTATTAATAGTCTTGCAATCAACAAAACTATGCAGTTAAATAAAATGATGGCTCACATATTCTCAACGGGAAAGGAAAAGAAAAATATGTTTATTAACCACTGGTTTTATCTTGTGGCCAAAACCAGCAAGAATCATTTTCACCTCATCTAGCAATGCTTGCGATTGCCATCAACATAAAGATCATCAAGCAAATAATTGCAACTTATGTATCAACATCTGTTGCAGAGGATGAAGACGTAGAAAGATTCCACAAAGAGCCTGACAGGATCCTAACAATGAAGTCATCACATACTTTGGTACTTGTAACTTCAATGCAAAGGTGAGCATGAAGGGGGACAATGAAAAATATGTTGTAAAATATGACTCGAGTTTCATAAATGAAATAAGCCAAAAATTTGTAGATGATTCCAAAGCCTCATATCCATTTTTCATAAAACTATCTTCTAGAAGAAAACTAGAAGTTGCTGGTCAAAGTGACTACCAAGTAAAATCATGCAAATGGAAACCGACTATATCTTAACAGACAAGAAATAACTGGTCATTGATGTGAGAGTCATATCAGAATCAGTCATCTACGTGGATTCAAGAAGTCAGAGTAAAGGTCAAAACAATATCAAGTTAGAAAAAAGATAAAAAAAAGATTTTGCAAAAAAAAAATAATGGCTTCAACTTGACTGATTCAAATGTGGTACTGATTTAAAAAATGGTAGGCTATTGACCTTGATTTTCACCACTTTTTCTGTAAATTTAATTGATATTAAAGTCATGATTATAAGGAGACCAAAAGAACCCATTAACTTCCTTAGCCAACAAATACTTGATCTTCTTGAAAAAGAGATGACAGAACAAACCTTATCATTTCAGCTAAATGTTCTCTGAGCATTCCTTAGTGATTACAGATCTTGGGAACATCATAGTCTTCAAGGAATCAAAGTTTCAGTTGACCCAAAAGGAAATAGAAAACCATATATTAAACAGAAGCAGACTGCAGCATATTCCAAATGATGAGCTACATGCACAGAATGATGTAAGGGATATTATCAAGGACATTTATGATCAATCATGTAGTAAGGGTGAAGGAAAATAGAGGGATAGTGTAAATGTTCTAGTGGTGCCTGAGGTATAAAAAGAAGGCCACTTAGGCCTAACCATACCAGATCTTAAATTGTATTTTAAAGCAGCAATCATCAAAACTAATTGGGATTGGCTAAGAAATACAGTGGTGGATCAGTGCAATCAGTTAGGTACATAAGACACAGTAGTCAATGATTATAGTGATCTACGATTTGATAAACCCAAAGACTCAGGTTTCTGGTATAAGAACTCACTATTTGACAAAAACTGGGGAAGATTGAAAAATAGTATGGCAGAAACTGGGCATAGATCAACATCTTACACCGTGGACCAAAATAAAGTCAAAATGGGTACATGATTTAGATATAAAGGCTTATACTATAAGCAAATACTACAAGCAAGTAACAGTTTACTTGTAAGATTTATGGAGAATGGAAGAATTTATGACCAAACAAGAGATAGAGTACCTTATGAAATGCAAAATGGATAATTTTGGTTATATTAAATGGAACATGTTTTGCACAAACAAAGTCAATGCAACCAAGATTAGGAGGGAAGCAGAAAATTGGGAAAGAATTTTTATAACCAATGTCTCTGATAAAGGCCTCATTTTAAAAATATGTAGAGAACTGATTCAAATTTATAAGAATACAAATCATTCCCCAATTGAGAAATGGTCAAGGGATATGAAGAAGCAGTTTTCAGAGTAAGAAATTAAAACTATCTATAATCATATGAAAAAATGCTCTAACTCAGGGTGGCTAGGTGGTGCAGTGAATAGAGCTCCCTGGAGTCAGGAGGACCTGAGTTCAAATCCGGCTTCAGACACTTAACACAAAAACTAGTCGTGTGACCTTGAGCAAGTCACTTAACTCCAACTGCCCTCCAAAAAAAGCAAAAAAAAAAAAATGCCACTCTAACTATTGATTAGAGGAAATGCAAATTGGAACAATTCTTAGGTACCACATCACACCTATCAGATTGGCTAACATGACAAAACAGGAAAATTATAAATGCTGGAGAAGATGTGGGAAAATTGGAACACTAATGCATCGTTGGTGGAGTTGTGAACTAATCCAACCATTCTGGAGAGCAATTTGGAACTTTGCCCAAAGGGCTATAAAAATATGCTTACCCTTTGACCCAGCAATATCATTTCTAGGGCTGTATCCCAAAGAGATCACAAAAATGGGAAAAGAACCCACAGGTTCAAAAATGTTTATAGCAGCTCTTTTTATGGTGGCAAAGAATTGGAAATTGAGGGGATGTCCATCAATTAGAGAATGGCTGAACAAGTTGTGGTATATGAATACAATGTAATACTATTGTGCTATAAGAAATGATGAGCAGGTTAACTTTAGAAAAATCTGGAAAGACTTATATGAACTAATGCTGAGTGAAATGAGCAGAAACAAGAGAACACTGTACGAAGTAACAGCCACATTGTGTGATGATTAACTTTGATAGACTTAGCTCTTCTCAGCAATACAAGGATCTAAGACTACTCCAAAAGACTCTTGATGGAAAATGCTATCCACATCCAGAGAAAGGACTACGGAGTCTGAATGCAGATCAAAGCATACTATTTGCTCTCTCTCTTTTTTTGTGTTCCTTTTTCTTTCTTGTGGTTTCTCCCTTTCATTCTAGTTCTTCTTTACAACATGACTAATTTGAAAATATGTTTAATAACAATGTATATATAGAGCCTTTATCATAGTGTATGCTGTTTTGGGGAGGAGGGGAGGAAAGGGGGGGCAGAGAAAATTTAAAACTCAAAGACTTATGGAAGTGATTGTTGAAAACTAAAATTAAATAAATTAATTTAAAGACAAAAAGAAGGCCACTTACACATCATGTGGATTACCTGTGAAGGGTCTATGGAAGAGCATGGACCAGAATTTCACAGGATGACAAGGCATGGATGGGAAGCAACCTGTGCCAATGCAGCAATGTAGTTATTTATGAGACATACTGATATATTAATGGCTAGTTGGGATACTAATAGGCAGAGTAGGGAAGGGAAGAAAAGGTCTCTAATCTCTATATGCCTTTTGATTCAGCAGTACCTCTGTGAGGTATATATACCAGGAAGTTCAAAGACTGAAGACAATGCCCCATACATATGAAAATATTTGTAGCACTTAGAAAAAATGGCAATGAATTTGAAACAAAGTAGGCACCCAGCCAACTGGAGAATGGCTGAACAAACTAGGTATATGTGATTGTTGTAAGAAATGACAAATATAAAGAATTCAGAGGAAGTTTTATGAACAAACTGAAATAAGCAGAATCTGCAAAATTTTCACTATTATCAGAAAATAGTAAAAGAAAGCTATATCAAAAGTCATTGAAACTCTCTTCAATGTAGTAACCAATAATGACTTCAGAAGACTGAGAATGTAACAGGTATCCCACCCCTCAGCATAAAGCTGATAGACTAGAGGTGTAGAATGAGGAATCCATTTTTAGTTATGGAATATACCTTAATATATATGTATATAGATATAAGGATAAATATATGCACACCTCTGTCTAGATTTCTATCAATATTTGATTTGAAGAGGACCCCTCTATTAGTGGTAAGGTTGGGGGAGAGTCCGTGAGAAGTGACAGTTATATATACAAAACAAAAGAGAATTGAAAATATTTTGCAAGAGAAGAGAATGAAGGGGCGGCTAGGTGGCGCAGTGAATAGAGCGTCGGCCCTGGAATCAGAAGGACCTGAGTTCGGAGCCGGCCTCCGACACTTAATCCGCACAAACAAAAACCTAGCCGTGTGACCTTGGGCAAGTTACTTAACCCCAATTGCCCTAAAGGGGCGGCTAGGTGGAGCAGTGAGTAAGAGCACCGGCCTCGGAGTTTGGATGACCCGAGATCAGATCCGGCCTCAGAAAATGAGCACCCACGCATAAATAATGACTAGCCGTGTAACCTTGAGCAAGTTACTTAACCCCAATTGCTTTAAAAAAAAAAAAAAAAGAGAAGAGAATGAAGAACATTCCAGATATAGGTAATAGTATATAGCTTTAGGCATGAGGTATATTTGGGAGACATAAAGCTGTTTGGTTGGTGCTTAGAGTATGTGGAAAAAAGCAATATGAAATATGAAATAGGCTTGGGAAAGGGGATGGAGTGGAATATGAAGGTCTTGAATATCAGGCAAAAATGTTTGAATTTTACTTAGAAAGCAATAGGAAGCCACTGAAAGATTTATGATCGGAAGAATGGCATGGTTAAGAAAGATTAGTTTGGCAGCAATATTAAGACCAAATTGGAGTAGAAACAACTAGAAACAGAAAGACCCATTAAGAAGCTATTGCAATCAGCCAGGTTGGCGATAATGAGCACCAACATTAAGGTGCTGAAAATGAGATTAGAGAGGAGCAAACAGATGCAAGAGGTCTTATGGAGATGGAATGGAGAGAAATTGATGAAGATTTAAAAATGCACCTTCCTCCCAGAATGGTTGTGAGGCTCAAATGATTTAATAATTGTAAAACACTCAGCACAGTGCCTGGCACATAGCAAACACGACATAAATGTCAGCTATTATTAAATGATGGATTGTTAGGAGGAGAGCCAGAAGGCAGGGGGGCTCCAAAATAAAAGAGCAGAAAGTAGCTGATGGGATGGCAAGGTCAACAATGTTAAAATCAACAGAGGCATCAAGGAGGGTAAGGACTGTAGAAAGGTCTTTTGATTTGGTAAATAGGTCATTGGTAACCCCCAAGACAGCGGTCTCTGGAAAATCATGGGTTGTAAATCACCCTTCAAGGACATCAAGGAGAGAACGGTTATTATGAGGAAGTGGAGGTGTCAGGTATAGATAAATTTTAAAAGTTTAGAAATGAAGAAGAGAAAAGATATGATATAGTAACTGGACAGGGTCTAAGGGTAAAAGAAAAAATTTCTTGAGGGAAAGTTGAGGAGACCTCATCGTGTTTGTGGGTAGGTAGGAAAGGAATAGCGGAGAGGGAGAAATTGTTGTCTTTTGTTCTTGAAGAGGACCAATGGCATCATGAAGCTGATGCCTTGACTTGGGAGCAAATTGGATTTAAGTGAGGCAGAACTGAGCAAAGTCATTAACCTCACTAGAGAGAGATTGAAGGTTTGTGAGAAAGAGAGTAAATGACTTTTGGAGCAAGGTCCTGGAGGAGGGAGGAAAGTATGTGGGTTAAGGACATTGGTGAAAGGATCATCTTAATGAGGAATGGGGATACCTCTTCTACTGGGACCAAAGGGAAAGAGAAGAGGTTGGATGATGATGGCGGTATAGGAAAATTTGAAGACTGGAGGAAAGGAGTCCAGTGAACTCATGAAAGAGGCTATACGTCTGTACAGGGAGTCAATATGAAGAGGGGAGAAACATTGTCAAGCAGCATGAATTTGTTTCTCTTGTCAGAAAGCAGTTAATAATGACTTAGAATACTGCACTGGCCCTGGGACAAAGGGTTGTCAAGAGCATTTGAGGGCTGGGGGCTAGAGGCTGGTGGTATGTCTAGTTGTCCGACAGGATGGAGTTGTTGGAGAGACAGCAAGCATGGAGAGAGGCCCGTGCCCTGCCACGTCAGGCCCTCTGCTCCTGTCACTCTGGCAGGCCCCTGTTCTTCTGTAGTGAATAGCTGACAATCTCAGTCTGCCTTCCTTTGTCAGGCATGGCCAAGGGTGGGACAGAGCAGCAACCAAATCCTATAGGTAGGGTTGATTTTCTGATGAGACAAAGATGGCGGTTGACCCTAGAGAGATTTAACACATACCTGGAAAGGTCCCCTTGTGGCAAAATTCCCCCTTCCTCCAAAAGACATATGTACCTTTGGGAATTAAAGATACTCTGCTGGGATTATTAGTGGTTTTGTCTGAGATGGGTTGATGACCAGGAGATTAGAGAATATAGATTTGACTTTCTGAGTGGGACCATATTGATTTGGGATTGGTAGTTCAGAAACCACTGGTTGAGATGGGGGGTGGTTTCTGGGAATTGGGGGAATATGAAGGTGATTTGTGAAATAACTAAGAGCTGTTGAGAAGAAGATTAATGCAGACATCAAATCTGCATGTAGGGGTATTTGAAAGGAGGATAAAGAGACTAAGAAGAAGGGGATGAACATTTACAAAATGCCTACCACGTTTAAGATACTGGGTGCTAAGCATTTTACAAATATCTTATTTGATTTCCATAATAATTCTGGGAGGTAAATGCTATTATTATTCCCATTTTGCAGTTGGGGAAAGTGGGATAAATAGAAGTTAAGTGATGTGCCCAGGATTATGTACCTAGTGTCTGAGGCCAGATTTGAACTCATGTCTTCCTGAGTCCATGCCCAATGCTCTATCCAGCCAAAGAAGGCAGAAATATCCCTGAGAAATTGGAGAAATCTGTCCTATTTTCCATGTGGTGGTAGCCCAGAAGAGAGGAGAGTCAAGTTCAGAGAAATTGTTTGGACAGAATCTGGGGGATGCTGAAAAATTCTCAGGTGACTTGGAGAAGAGTAGTTTCAATTTGAAACTTTGGGGAGAACTGATAATTGGGCTGAAAAAAAATCTGTCATCTCTAGTAACTGAGGTTGCCAAGAGAAATAACTGTGACCTTCAAATAATGAAAGTTGGAAGATTGAATCATCAAGGTGGAACAGAGCCATCCACAGAATTTGGGGACAGGAGGGACTGGCTGCTCTGAGGTCAGAACAGAAAGAACTTGGAAGCAATTGAGGATGGGTCTAATATGAGTGAGGTGGACTTAAGTCGCATGAAACAATGAGAGTATCTATTGTTTATCTCTTCTGTGTCTTGTTTGTACCCTGATAATTAGTGTTGTATAGTAGAAAGAGAAATGGCTCTGAGGTCATAGGGCATGGATTTCAATCATGGCTCTACTTACTACCTGGGGACTTGGGAGCAGGTTTAATTAAGCATTCATGATCCCAGTGTCCCCATCTATAGACAGAGAGGTATGGATTCACTAAAGCAGGCTGTGTGGAGTGCTTAGGGCTTAGTCAGACATCAAAGCTGTGAAGGTCAACCATTGCATCCTGGGCTATTGCTGGTCCTTGACTTTTGTCATGCCACTGGACTCTGGAGAAGAGAGTGAGGCTGATGACTTTGCCTCATTTATGACA
This sequence comes from Gymnobelideus leadbeateri, assembly GCA_011680675.1. Taxonomy (NCBI): domain Eukaryota; kingdom Metazoa; phylum Chordata; class Mammalia; order Diprotodontia; family Petauridae; genus Gymnobelideus; species Gymnobelideus leadbeateri. Next base: position 164,798 of record WOXC01010084.1, on the reverse strand, counting down.
ACTCTGCCTCATTTAAACCCAATTCATGAACCAGTCAAGACATTCCCCATGATGTCAATTGGTATTCTTTGAAAATGAAGGAGGAACGAGTCCCTTTCAGCTCCAAATTGAGGATGCTATAACCCCTTATATTGTAGAGAAAGCTAGGTGACACAGTAAATGGGTCTGGAGTCAGGAAAATCTGAGTTCAAACCCAGCTTCCATTACTTACTATCTGTATGACCCCAGGCAAGTCCCTTAACCTCTGTCTGCCTTAGTTTCCTCATCTGTGAAATGGGGATAATAATGCTATTTATCTCCCAGGGTGCTTGTGAGGGTAAATAAGATAACATTTGTAAAACACTTTATAATCCTAAAAGGCACTATATAAATGCTATTTATGATTATTATTAATGGTAGTAGACTAGTTCACACACTTTAAACTATTAGTTAGGTAAGGTGAGTGGCAATGGGCACTGTGGAGGAGAGGAAGGAGAAGAAAAAGGGTTGAAATTCCCAGGAATATAGACTTTGGAGGAGAATTCTCCCCCATCCCCTCCTCCCTTCCCCGGCAGGGAGGGGAAGGGCCAACAGCATAAAATTGCTCAAGCAGAGATGAGAATAGGTTAGGAGTCTTCTATTTGGGGGATGCCCTGGGCATCGCTTTCATCATTGCTCTTTACTCCAAAATAGTTCCTTCATTGACCTGCAACAACACCTGAAAGTCTATCATTTTAAGCTTTGTTCCTTTGCTTTTAAGGAATTATATCCTGTTAAAAATAAAATACCTTTTGGAAGGGTTAACACATTAAGCCATCATGGGTCAGTCACTAGCACCATAGTTTAAATTGATAGGATCAGTTCTAAAATGGCAGTGCCCTGAAAGCAGATTTTGATGGGATGAGGGAGGAGAAAGAACTCTAGTGCTTGGGGTGCTATTGGGAGGAGGGAGGGCATAAGCCAGGACCATGTCCTCCAGGAATCTTCCTTTGATAGTAAAAAATAGAGCTAGGGTTAGAAGGCAGTGGGGAGAGATAGGGCTGAGCTGGATCAGGAGAGGAGGATGAGAGTATGGAGAGAAGCAGGGGAAAGGAGTTTCAAAGGGGAAGGGGAAAAGTAGCAGTTCTCCTCTCCCCCCAGCTTCCCCTGCCTCCAGTCTTACTGCAGGGGCAGTAATGCAGGGAGATAGAGTATTTCACAGATAAAGGGAGTAGTCTGTCCTCTCCCATTCCTCCTGTCTTACAATGCCAGTGATGCACCCCTAACTCTCTCCAGGGCTTGCTTTCTGTTTCAAATCTCACAGGGAGAGCTGATAAAAAAAATCTGGAAGTATCAGGACAGTAGAATCCTTAAGGGAAGGAAGCACAATACTCTCTCCCTATCCCCCACCCAAATGTGTTCCTGAGGAAAAGCCCTAGATGACCTGCCCTAGTTACGGATCCTTTGAGATGCCCTCGCTGTGGGTGGCTGTTCTTTCATCTTCCCTCTTGGAAAGGATCTGGAGCTTTGAAACAGCACATCTGGAAATCTTTAGACCAACGTGCCAGAAACATCTGTAATTGAAAATAAAGGGACACAGTGATCCCTTTTGAATAATAATAGTTTACATTTGCAGCGTGTGCAATTTACTTGGGGCAGAGAATGATTTTGATACAGTTTCATTCTGTGATAGCAATGGTCATGCAATATTTGCTTCTGCTAATACCAGGCTGACACAGGACATCTGACTTTGACCAGAGGAAACTGCATTGATCTGGTTTCCCAGATTTAGTTTAGCTAGTTGTCAGTTTTGAGTGCTGGGTTTCATGCCAAACACATGTTTCATTGCTCTCTTTTGTTATATTTTTGATACAGTAGTTTTAAAAAAGTGGGCAAAAGTAGGAGCTCTCAAAGAGCACACTTCAATGACTGTTAGAAACATTGCAGCAGAAGTCAAACATTTCAAGGATCATTCAATTTCAATTGTTTTTCAGTTGTGTCTGACCCTTCATGATCCTATTTGGGGTTTTCTTGGCAAAGGTACTAGAATGCTTTGCCATTTCCTTCTCCAGCTCATTTTACAGATGAGGAAAGTGAGGTAAACAGTTTTAAGTGACTTGCTCAGAATCACATAACTAGTAAGTATCTAGGCTGAATTTGAATTCAGGAAAATGAGTCTTCCTGACTCTATGCCTAGAACTTTATCCACTATATCACTTCATTCAAACTCACAATGAAATAGGATAAGTTGCACCAAATGTAAAGGAAAATGTAGTTGAAAGTAAGAAACAAAGTCAAGAACTAACAAACTATTGCTGTAAAACAGCCTAATTAGTCTTCAGAAAACAATTTTTAAAACCATTAGAGAGGCATGGAAGCTCCAGAGATTGCTATTGATTCCTGTATAGTAGATGTAAACTTCTTGAATTGGGAAAAGCAGCATATGACTAGTAAAAAACAAACAAATGAACAAACAAATGAACCCCAAACAGCTGCCAACCATTACTACAAATTAAAAACATTTAATGTAGGCAGGATAAGACAAAGACTGGAGTACTAGATATTGAAAAAAGAGAATTTTTATCATTGAAACTCACTTTTTCATTTAAGGCTATATCTAAATTTATCAGACACTAAGGGGGATGCTGTAAGATCTGTGCAGTAAAACACCCACACCTCAAAAATGTTTTGGGGAGTCCAGTTGGTCTGGAAGTCTTGTCCCCAGTGAAGGAATGATCAATTCTGAAAATTATATAGGTATACTGAGAAATAAAGTTTTTCCAGATTTATAAAAATTCACAAATAGTGATGGAATATTACGATGTGGCCTTGTAGCATACCACATGTCACAAAATGTTAAGAACTTTATTTCATATAGGAAGATAAATACGCTTCTCTGGCCTCAGAACTATCCTTATTTAATCCCTAGTGAAAACCTATGGGTTATAATGAATGCCAGACTAAAAAACTGGAGTGTGTTAAAGAACACTTAATATCTAATATGTTGTGTGGTTTTATTGTGAAGAATTTAAAAATATGTGTCAAAATCTTGTGAACTCAATGCCATTTCCTTTAAAACAAGTGATTTCTAAAAAAGGAGGACATAATTAATATTTAAATTAATTTTTAAAGCTATAAAAAAGTTTTAAGATTTATTGGATGTCAATATATTTTATTGTTACTCTGTTCCAGTTACTTTGTACAACACTATGTATAATACTTTCTCCATAATAAATAATACAATAAATCTACATATAGATTTAATATAATAAATCTATAAGATTTCTCTATAACAACACAAGGTAAAATAAGTATCGTTTTCCCCATTTTATAAGTGGGAAGATTGAGGCTCAGAGAATGGAATTAATTTTCTCATGGTTACATAACTAATAACATAACCTCCTCAAGGGCAGGAACAACTTTTGCCTATTTTTTTTGTATTCCCAGTGCTTAGCACATAGCAAGCAACTAATAACTGCTTATCAATTGACTAGCTGAGGCAGGATTTTATTCTAGATCTACTAATTTCATGGCCAACTCTTTCCCCATTATACCAGATAGTTTCACCCAAGCAAAGAGAATCATTTGGACCAAATGAAATGAACTGAACTGAAGTATCAGCATCATTAGAAAGTGAGCTGACAATAATACCAACATAAAGTCACTACTTACTTATGCTATGCTAAATTAATAAAACAAAACAAAACACTAGTCATAGTAGAATCATTGATTTGTTATGAGACCTTGAGCCAGTCACCTGTCCTTTCCAAATGCAGTAGAGAGAGTGCTGGATTTGGAATTAGAAATATCTGTGTTCCAATTCAATGTCACACTTAGTGGTGTGACCTTACACACTTAAACTTTTTTTTAATCTTGATTAGAATACCAGTCCTGGAGTCAGGAGGACCTGAGTTCAAATCCAACTTCGGACACGTAACACCTACTAGCTGTGTGATCTTGGGCAAGTCACAACCCCAATTACCCTTCCTTTTCCCCTCCAAAAAGACAAAAAAAAAGAACCAAACTTTTTTAGCCTAAGTTTCCTCATTGAATATAAAATGTGGATAATAATAGACCCTACCTCACAGGGTTGTTGTGAGGATTAAGTATAATATATGCTAAGCGCTATATAAACCTCAAAGCACCATGAATATTAGTTATTATATATGTCTCATATATATGTATATACAAAGTATGCATTATATATGTCCATGTAAAATATATTATATGTACATGTATAATCTCTCTATATATGTATACACATATACATGTAAAATTTTCCCCATTTGTAAAAAATAAGGGGAAGGGAATGAAGGATCTCTAAGAGCCCTACTATGGTGGCTAGGTGGCACAGTGGGCACTGGGCTTGGAATCAGGAAAACTCACCTTCATGAGTTCAAGTTTAGCCTTAAATACTTCCTAGGTGTGTGACCCTGGGCAAGTCACTTAACCCTGTTTGCTTCAGGTCCTCATAAGTAAAATGAACTGGAGGAGGATATGAAAAACCACTGCAGTATCCTTGCCAAGAAAAAACCCCAAATGAGGTCACTAAGAGTCATACTCAACTGAAAAACAAGGTCCCTGAGAGTGCTAACATTCTAAAGGCCATTAGAAATGTGTGAGACATTAAATGCATGGGAACTTAATGACTTTGGAAGACAGAACAAAACTCCTGAACTGAGTCCTCTAATGGCCAGGTTAGGATATATATGAATGGGCCTGTTTCCACAGATGCATCATTATGTCTCCTTATTACATTAGAAAATAATTCCATTGCCAGGGATTACTTGTTGTGTGGGTGAGTGCTTTAGTGAGACTCTACATACTTTGAAGAATATATACATTAGTTCAAGTAGATTCTACCTGTCAAGCCTGCTACCTGTAGCTACCTGTACCTCTGCCTTGAGAGGACCTAGGTACAGAGGCTAAGGTTTCAGGCCTATGCTAGTTTTTTTTCTGAGCTGCTCAGGCTAGGGTGTAGGGGCCAGGAGTGGGGCTGGGTAGTAGACCAAGACAATAAATTATCAGCTGCAGATTTGTTACAGCTGGTACTCTGGCACTGGAGCTGAGGGAATATGGCTTCTCTGAATGCTGAGTGTAATCCGAAATGGATTTCTGCCCACCCAAGTGGTCCTTTAGCCTCTGGTTCATCTGTTTCCATCTTTGAGAGGCAGGCAGCCCTAAGCTCTTTTCTGTAATCAGGCCATTTTACAGGAAGAATGAGGAAAGAGGCTATTGCTGACCCTTCTGTGAATTAGAATGTAATCATCTCTGGCCCTGTCCACAGCAAGTAGTGGCCAAAAGTTTTGGAGGAGGAAAGCAACCTGCTAGCCAAGCATTTTACTTAGAATCCGCAGGTACTGGGGTCTCCACTAACCTTGATCTGGAAGGGGCTTGTAGAATGAGAACTCATGGAGAGCCACCACAGATCAAGAGGGAGAACAGTAATTGTTGAGAGCAGGGGATGATGGAGATGGTTGGAGTATGGACTGTGGGCTGGCCTAAATCTGAATTGCTGACCAAGCTTATCTCAAGAAAGAGACAGCGACTTTCTCCTCCTCCCTTTCTTCTCCCTTTCTCCTACTCAGGGAGAAGCCTGAGGTCCGCATGTGCCATTCACTTTCACTCCCAGCTTCCATTTAATCCAACTAGGGTGTTGGAGAGGCAGTGGGGGTTTGGAAGCTTTAAAGTTTGTTGGCCAACAAAACACCCAAAGGTTTCTTAATTAGTTCAGTTAGGGGGAGAGGGGGAATTCCTTTTTTTTTTGTCCAGTCAGGCTGGGCTAAAAGCTGGAGCAGAGAGCTAATGTTATCAATCATACATAAGCCTTACAAAAGTGCCCAAACCAGGTATTGGATAGAACTCTGGACCTATTTTTCTTTTCCTTTTGTACAAAAGCACTGAATGCACCGGGGAGAAAAAGAAAAAAGGCTTTGTTGCTTTAGTTTGAGACACTGGCGAAGCCTACCTGGAGGGCATCTGCTTGTGCGCAGTTACCATAACGACACTACCATAGCAACCTAGCAACACTAGTGTCTGAACTCACTCAGGGGTTCCCCCTGGTGGTTAGAATAATAGCAATAGAAATCAGCTCATATTCCCATGACACTACACTTTACAAGATGTTTTTCTAACTGGAAAAGTAAGAGGTAGGTAGCCCAAGTACCATTTTGCCTGTTTTATAGATGGGAAAGCTAAGATTCAGAGAAGATGATAAATATGTGCATGATCACATTAAATAAGTGTCAAAGCTGAGTTGAGCTTAGGACGCTATGTCACATCACAGCTGTAATAAACCCAAACCGCACCTGGGGCAAATTCAGTTTGGTTGGGTGTGGTTGCACAGAGTTGTAGCCCTACTGAGATGGAGTCATACTCAAGTAGAAGATATGGTGATATAGAGGACAGCTCCATCACAGATGTAGTTATGTTAAGAGGGATCAGCAGGTGCAGCTCCCTCCTCCCCCCCCCCCCCCGAGAGTTTTGTCCCTTATCTCTTGAAGGAATGGAGGAAGGAGAAAGATAGGCCCCTGAACAGAGGCATCATGGCAATAGGACCCTGGGGATTGCAACCAGGGGTTATTGAACCTTCTCTGTTTGAGCGAGATTATACATGCAGGGAATTGTGCCAGGAGACGGAGGGCCTGTGGTCACTTTGAGGAGGGATGTTCCTCCTCTAGTGAGTGTCAGTGTTCTGGAATAGAGCCCTGTTCCCTTAGAGGAGTGGTAGCTCTGTGTATCCAGAAGTATTTATTATATCTTTATGAGTAGCACTGGTTTAAGCACCCATGTCAAGTAACACACAATTATAATATATATAATGCAGAATCAGTCCATACTCTTCACAGGTTTATGCTTCCTTGACTAAGTTTACCAAGATTACTGCCTCCTTGACTAAGAGGGTATGCAGACAACGTACTAAAAACATTAAATGATTATATTACATTAATTATAATAAATTAAAATATACACATTGCCTATAACTTAAGGGTTATCATGGGGTGGTAATGAGGAAGAGCATGGGGTTGGTCGGTGGGGTTTTGCATTTAGATGGGGGTAGTCATATAGGAGAATGTCACTTTTCCTATAGTAAGTCCCGGAGGACTTCCTGAAGGAGATGGACTTAGAGCTGTCTAAAACACAGACAGGAGAGAACACTGTGGAATGTGAAAGGCAGAGGGTCTTTCAGAGGAATCGCATAGTTTGAAAGACTTGAAAGTCAGTGAAAGGGCTATTGTCCCACCCAAACCAAAGCAGAATGGAGGATCTGGTGTCTGGATCATCACTTTTCTTGAATCATGGGATTCAGAGAATTCTGTCAACACTCTGCTTATCCCAAAGCCTAACTAAGGAGAAGTGACTTGTCAAAAAACTCCTAAGGGGAATATCTTGGGGGTAGGTCTGGTTCTTAGTTTAAGTCTCTTTCCACTATGTCTTTCTGCCTTGAGTCTATGTATCCTGTGGCTTTAGGCCCTTTACAACTATCTAAGCTCTTCCACAATTTAAATTTGAAGGGACTGTAGCAATCTTGGCAGGTTTCTCAATAGGAACTGTGGAAAGTGAGTGGGTTGAGGGAGTCTCACATGTAGGGAGTAGAAGCTGAGGGGAAAATGTGAAGGTGACACACTGATGTACCAATTCTCTTCTGGATTCCTAGAACCATTGGGGGCTCCTCATGCTTCCCTTTTTTGGCTAATAATAGTAACTCATTATATAGCATTTTAAGACTTATGAAGCACCTCCTTCACTTGTGAGGTAGGAAATATGTTATCTTTCCCATTTCCCAAGTGAGAAAACTAGGGATTGGAGAAATTTAATAGTTTGTGAACACCCAATTAAATGTCAGCCAAAATGTGAACACAATATTTTTGATTCCAGGTCATGTATTAGAATGTGCTTACCCTCTTACTGTACTGTCCTAAGACTCTTATAAGTATAATAAGGGTTTGGCACATAGACAGAATGTCTGGGATGGTTCTCTTCCTGTGGAGAGCCTGGGAAGCTTGCTTTCAGGAGAATCGTGATGGCATATAAGCCAGTGCTTTTTGGACAGCCAGATTGTGAGCAGGCAGAGTTCTGGTCAGTTACCCTTGCATTGAAGAGAAAGCTCTTTGCTTGTGGAGGCATTCAGAAAAGCCTGTTAGCTTCAGCTATGGTCTCTTTACCTCCATTTTGCCTTCTGAGGGATCTCAGTGATTCCTTTGATCTTAGTGTCTAATTGAATGGAGTAGACTCTCTGACTGGAAATTTCAAGAAGCTGGGAGAGCAAATCACAGCAGGAATCTAGGAAAAGGAGGTCAGTCCTAGGATTGCACCCTGCTCAAAATTGATGCCCAAAAGGGCAAAGTAAGGTGTGCTCTTTTGGAGAACTTTCAGGTTACCCACCCAGGGGAAACTGAGATTCATCCAGTAGAGAAGCTACCTTTGTATGTGAACGGGGTAAGATCAATGCTATGGGGGCAGCCAGGTGGTGCAGTGGATAGAGCACCAGCCCTGGAGTCAGGAGGACCTGAGTTCAAATCTGACCTCAGACAGTTACTAGTTGTGTGACCCTGGGCAAGCCACTTAGCCCCAATTGCCCCCTCCCCCACCAAAAAAAAAAAAAGATCAATGCTATGGAGGAACTGAACTGGTTTGGGGAGAGGTATTGAGAAAATGTTTGCATGTTTGTTCTGGCAATGTCTTTGAAGTCAACATCTTTGTGTAGAAAGTCAAGCTAGGGTGCTAGTTTTTGGCCTCCTAACAATGGAAGGAGAAACATGCATGTTAGGGGCTTGAGCTGATGGCCCAACCCCTTGCCCCCCACCAACTCCTAGAACATCCTGGAACCCTGGGGAGAAAATATAGCATCATGGCTCTGAAAGTACACACAAACACACACACACACATACACACACTCACAAATATGTGCCTGAGTTTTTGTACATGTGTACTAATGCTGCTTGGTGGTTCTTGTTCCCCACTCTCATCCTTCCTCTGCCTGGGGGGCACCAGCTTTCTGAATTGCCTCCCTTCCGACTCTCTCTGGCTTGCTCTCAGATATGAAACTTGAGATGGATGAAGCTCCCGGCCAAGTTGATGAGGCTCTCGGGGGCTGGAGCAATTAATTAATCCTTGTCCAGAACTCAGCACTAGCCTGGTGGAATTTCAAGAGCCCTTTATCTGCTATGTGAACTTAGAGCTATTTCTCTCTCCTCGAAATCAAGACCCCATAACGGGATCTGTGGGAGAGCCTGTTCAGTAAGGAAAAGGAGCTTACCTCTTCAGGAACCACAGTTGTCTGGTTTCATTTGGGGCCTTAAAGGAAATCATAAATTCATTCATTCACTCAACAAGCTTTATTAGCCACCTGCTGTGTGCATAGCACTGTCCTCCATGCTGGGGAAGATACAGAGTTTCGATAAGACACAGTTTCTGCCCTCCAATGTGCCTTGAGCTTGTGATACAAAGGGGGGTATTATTATACAAATGTAACTATTATTATATGCTATTACATTCAAGGTAGCATGAGAGGCCGTATGGTGTGCTGAATAGAAAGCCAGTCCTAAAACCAACAAAACCCCGGCTCAAGTCATATCTTGGATACGTATTGGCTATGTAACCCCGGACAGGTCAGTTTTTGTGCTCTAGGTAATTCTCCAACATTAAAAATTGTGAAAAGGTGGAATAGGGACCCGAACCATAACCATCTCTGCTGAACTGAATTGATAGAAGGGAATTTCCTCACTGGGAATTCTCTATACTAATGAAATGAAAGGTAAAGCTCTGTTCTCTATTTTCCACTATGGACAGCTAGGTGGCGCCATAGTGCACAGAGAGCTAGGTCTGGAGTCAGGAACACTGAGTTCAAATTACCCTGAGACACTTCCTAGCTGTGTGATCCTGGGCAATTCATTGTCTCAGTTCCTCATCTGTAAAACAAGCTGGAGAAGATAACAATCCACTCCAGAATCTTTGCCCAGAAAATCCTAAATGGGGACACAAAGAATTGGACATCCTTTACAACCCATCCTTCATTATATTCCAGATGGGTGGCAGATTGCTAGGCCAGGGACTTAGAAGACCTGAGTTCAAATCAAGCCTTAAAAACTTACTAACTGTGTGACCCTGGTTAAGTCACTTAACTTTTCTGTCTCTTGGTTTTCTCATGGGTAAAATGCAGATGATGAGTCTCACCTTGAGGATCAAATAAGATAAAGTATATAAAGTGCTTTGTAAACCTTGAAGTGCTATATAAATTCTTTATTGCTATCATTGTCCAGGGCTACCCAAAATGTAAAGTCTGGAGGAGAAAGTCATCATCTAGGAGAAAAGGGAAGGCTTCATGGAAGAAGTGTTGTTGGTGTTGAATTTTAAAGAATGTGTAGGAATGGGGGAGGTTAGGTGGTGCAGTGAATAGAGTGCCGGCCCTGGGGTCAGGAGGACCTGAGTTCAAATCCTGTCTCAGACACTTACTAGCTGTGTGACCTTGGGCAAGTCACTTAATCCCAATTGCCCTTTCTTCCCCCTCCAAAAAAAAAAAAGTATAGGAATGTATCAAATGATATGGTTGAGGGAGGTACATTCCAGGCATAGGAAACAGTGTAAAAAAAAGTCATGGAAGTGGGGAAAATAAGGTATATATCTGTAGGACAGTGATCAGTAGTTCAGCTACCAATGGAGGGTAGCATATGAAGACGGGACTAACATATGATAAGGCTGGAAATGTACAGGGATACTAGATGGTAGAGGGCCCAGAAAGCCATCCAGTGGGGTCTGATCCTGACTCATAAGACAGAAGATGATGTTTTCTGGCAGATCCCAACCTTAAAAAATCTTCTTTGGAAGAAAAATGTTGTTGTTGAGTTTTGAAGAACATATGGGAATTTAACAGATGAGGTAATTGGTATTGTTGAATTGTTTTAGTCATGTCTGACTCTTTGTGACTCCATGTGGGGTTTTCTTGGCAAAGTGCTTTGCCATTTCCTTCTCCGGCTCATTTTACAGATGAGAAAACTGAGACAAACAGGGTTAAAGGACTTGCCCAGGGTCATACAGTCAAAAAGTGTCTAAGACCAGATTTAATAGTCAGATCTTCTTGACTACAGGCCTGACACTCTATCCACTATACCATCTAGCTTCCCAGTGAAATAATTAAGGGAGGGATAAATAGGGGGTGCCTCAAGGAACCTTCCAGATTTAGGATGTTCCAAAGGTCCTTCCACTTTCTCTATGGCAGAGGTTCTTAACATGAACTCCCAAATTTGTCCATGGATGACTTGGGGATAGAACAATTAAGGTTAAGAACCCTGATAGAGAAACTGAAATGACTTCTGGAAAAACTTGAATCTGGAAGATTCCAGGAGGCATACCCCATTGTTCCCTTTATGAATCTAGAATTTAAGAAAGAGAGTTAAGGTTGAGAATCACCAGAAAATACCATCCCCTTCTATGAACTTGGATGGGAAAAAATTATGTCTTTATTTTCACTAACCTCTGACTTGATATGGAGTGTTTCCTTTGTGAATATAGGTAAAAAATATATTCTGAGAGGAGGGTCCATAGGTTTCACCAGACTGTAAGGCACAGAATAGGTTAAGAAACCCTACCTTGTTGTCTATTACAATCTCCTGAGGCAACCATTACATTTCAGTATTTCAATGATTCCTCAGAGCCACACTGGATCAGGAATCAGGCCTGTTTGAGTCCCTTATTCATCAGCTCACAGCCTGGAGGCCCCAAACCTCAGTTTTCTTCTCAGTAAAATGGTTATCTTAATACTTGTACTACTTACCTCACACAATTTTTGAATGCAACTGGCCTGTGGGAATGAGGAAAGCACTTTGTAAACAGCCACCAGATATGTTAGTTCTGTACAAGCCAGTGCAGTGAAGTGAGAAGGCCCAAACTCTGTTGATGGTTCTATCTGCGCTGGCCCTTGAGGCCTGCTCTGAGTCTTCTGGCTGGAAGAAGCTGGCAGGGGAATTTCAGAAATAATGGGATAAAGCTGATAGAAAATGGAACTTCCTTACCCCTAGGATACAATGCAAACTCCTCATTTTATAATTTAAAACTCTCCACAGCCTGACTCCAACTTACCTTCCTGGTTTATTATGGATTACTCCCATTCAAGTACTCTCCATTTTGTCTAAAACTGACTTGGTCTCTCCAGGGCAAGAACATGTCATACACTATCTTCCATTTCTCATCTCCATGTCTTTGCATAGTCTGCTGCCCTTTTTTAAAAAGATATCACTTCCTTATATCTACTTCTTAGTCAACTTTTTTTTTTTTTGCTTTTTTGGAGGGCAATTGGGGTTAAGTAACTTGCCCAAGGTCACATGGCTAGGTTTTTGTTTGTGTGTGTTAAGTGTCTGAGGCTGGAACCTAATTCAGGTCCTTCTGACTCCAGGGCCAATGCTCTACTCACTGCCCCACCTAGCCGCCCTCAACTTTTGTTGTTGTTCAGCCATTTCAGTCATGTCCAATTCTTCATGATGCTATTTGGGGTTTTCTTGGTAGAGGTACTAGAGTATTTTGCCATTTTGTTCTGGAGCTCATTTTACAGATGAGGAAACTGAGACAAACAGGGTTAAGTAACTTGACAGGGTCACCCAGCTAATAAGTTTCTGTAATAGTAATGAGAATTTGAAGATCTTCCCTACCCCTTAATGGGCCTAATGTAATCACATGGAGCCTGTGGTCGGAGGAGGTGGGACAGAGTTGAGTGGAAGCTGGGAGTCAGAGCAGTTAGAATGGAGGGAGGAGAGAGGATGAAGGCAAAGAAACAGCTAGGCCTATGAGTGTTTGTTTGTGGGAAGGTTGTGGGGATGATATTACTCTCTGCAGTGTTATTGTGTATAGATTTCTTTGTTGTTATGATGAATTAAGTTTTCTGGTGTTGGGATTTGACTTTCTGATGTCTGAATAAATGTTTTGTTTCTGTCTTCTATATAGAGAGCCTTATATTTTGCAATTTAGAGCTATGCCAACTTATTCATAGTTCTGTTGGTGCTGTGAATATTGCATTGACATTATGGTGTCTGAGGTCAGATTTGAACTCAGGAAGAAGATTAATCTTCCTGACTCCAGGCCTGGCACTCTATCCACTATGCAATCTAGTGTTTTAGTCAACTAGCATTTAAAAAAAAAATATATATATATATATATATATATGTATATATTTATTTTTAGTTTATGGAATAAAACAAACATTTTCATAGCAGAATTTACAAAAAAAGATGATTGCAATGAAACTGCAAATCTATTATGTGCAACTTTCTATTCCTTTTGAATATATAATAAATTAATCATGTAACTTTCTTTTATTTTTTTCTTTTTTTTCTCCCTTCCCTCCCTTCTGCTCTAGAGATGATTATCATCAAACACAAATATGTGTATATGTATATGTACATTTATTTATATATCTATACATATATTTATATGTATTTTAGTATATATTACATATATTTATAAACATATATGTAATATTATTCTATACATTTATTTTTCAGTTCTTTCTCTGGATGCAGACAGTGTCTTCCTTTATAGATCCTTTGTAGTTAATTTGAATATTTATAATACTCAAAATGACTTAGTCTTTCAGAGTTATTCTTAAGACAATCTTGCTGTCACTGTACACAATGTTGCTGCTATAAATATTGTAGAACATATAAGTTCCGTCCTTTTCCCCTAATCGTCTTTGGAAATAGACCCAGCAGTGGCGTTCTGGGGCCAAAGGGTACAGGCAGTTTAATAACCCTTTGGCATAATTTCAGATTGCTCTCCAAAACCATTGGATCAGCTCACATTGCACCAGCACTGAATTAGTGTCTCGATTTTTCCCCATCCTAAATAAAATACTAGCATTTGTTAAGTATCTACTATGTGCCAGAAACTGTGCTAATTGCTAGGGATACAAAGAAAGGGAGCAAAATAGTTCTTGGTCTAATGGGAGAGACAACGTGGAAATGATTATGTACAGATATGATATATATACAGGATAAATGAAGGTAGGACAGGGTATAATCTCAAAGGAAAGGCACCAAGATTAAGGAGGACCAGGAAAGGTTTATTGTAGGACTTCAGATTTTAGCTAAGAAGGACCAGGTTATGAGGGGCTTGAAAAGCCAAAAAGAGGATTTCTTTTGGACAGTGGGGAAGGCAATTGGGGTTAAATGACTTGCCCAAGGTCATACTGCTAGTAAGTGTCTGAGACTGAATTTGAACTCAGGTCTTCCTGACTCCAGGGCTGGTACTCTCTCCAGGGTACCACCTAACTGAACCCTCCCCCCACTCCCCGAGGATTTTGTAGTTGATCCTGGAGGTAATAGGGAGCCACTGGAGTTTATTGAATAAGGGTGAGATGTGGTCAGACCTGTGATTTGGGAAGATCAGTTTGAAAGTTGAGTAAGTGATGAATTGAAGAAGGGAGAAGCTTGAGGCAGGGAGACCAACTTTAGGCTACTGCAATGGTCCAGGCAAGAGGTGAGGAGACCCCATATGAGAGCCCATATGTGCCAGGGTGGTGGCAGAACCAGAAGAGACAAGAACGACCAACTTCCCTCAGAGCTCAGCTCTGGTACTATCTCTTTTAAGAAGATTTCCCCACTTCTTCCCTTTCCATTCCCCTTCTGGAGCTTCCTGATATCACTTCATACACATTTTTTATTTACTCGTATGTGTTCTTGGGGTTTTCCCCAATAGAATGTAAGATCCTTGAGGGCAGGGAGGGTTAGATGTTTGTCTCTGTTTCTTCAGTACCTAGCAGGAATTGACACATAATTATAACTTAACAAATGTTTTTTGGATGAATGAATAAATCATGACAACAATAAACATTGTGTAAGGACCTCTCACAGGGCTGCTACATGACAGGGGATAGAGAACTGGTCCTGTAGTTAGGAAGACTCATCTTCTTGAGTTCAAATCTGGCCTCAGACACTTATTCACACCCAGAAACCGTGTGACCCTGGGCAAGTCACTTAACCATGTTTGCCTCAGTTTCCTCATCTGTAAAATGAATTGGAGAAAGAAATGGCAAACCACTCCAGCATCTTTTCTAAGAAAACCTCAAATAGGGACATAAAGAATTGGACATGACTGAACAGCAACAAAGGATCTCTCTCTATTAGGTGGTGCAGTGAAGTCAAGAAGACCTGGGTTCAAATCTATCCTCAGACACTTACTAGCTGGGTGACCCTGGGCAAGTCACTTAACCATGTTTGCCTCAGTTTCCTCATATGTAAAATGGGATAATAATAGCACCTACTCCCCAGGGTTATTTTAGCACAGTGCCTTGTAGATAGAATGCACTATATAAATGTTAGCTGTTATTATTGTTATCATTTGTTGTTGCTCAATCATTTCTCAGTCGTGTCCGACTCTTAGAGAGTTTTTCGGGTTTTCTTGGGAAAGATATTGGAGTCATTTGTCATTTCCTTCTCCAGCTCATTTTACAGTTGGGGAAACTGAGGCAAATAGGGTTAAATAACTTGCTCAGGGTCACACAGCTACTAAGTGTCTGAGACCAGATTTGAACTCAGGAAGAAGAGTCTTCTTGACTCCAAGCCAAGCTCTCTATGCACTATGAAGCCACCTATCTGCCCCGTTGTTGTTGTTATGGCATCAGATGAGTTACACAAACCTAGACTTCTAGAAGAGGCAGTATGCTATATTGAATAGAATATCTCACAGGATTATGAGGCATAGAGGCTCATGGATTTAGAGTTGGAAGACCCTCGGAGGTCATCTAATTCCACCCTTTTTTTTTGCAGACTGAGGTCCAGAGAGATTGCTTCACCTGCTTAAAGCCTCAAACATATTTATTGACAGACACGGGATTTGAACCTATCCTATCTCTTCCCACTCTACTACTCTGCCTCTAAAATACAATAACATATGTAAAGCACTTTGGAAACCTTAAAGCACTCTATAAATAGTAGTTATAAACATTATCAAGGGACAAGCAATCTCAGACATACACAGACACTGCTGTGGCCAAACTACAGTGGAAAGACAGATAATATAAAGTCCAGACCAACCAGCAAGGAAGCAAGCTTGAAATGCGTATGCAGCTCCTCCCTTCAGACACATTGCCATGGAGATTTGGTGGTTCTAGGGATGTCTGCACGTCAGTGTAAATGCCTCATACCAAGTGCCTCAAATCTCTAGGGCTTTTGACCTTCTAGGGAACCTTCTACTAGAATCCCTGCTGCTGAAATGCAGAGAAACTCACATGGAGAGACAAAGGAGAGGAGGTCTATGAAACCACATTGCCCTGTTGACCTATCAGGGAACTGGGGGCCTAGGTGCTGCCTTGATAAGCAATAGAAGCTATGTAGAGTAAGAACATATGCTATGCATGCCAGTCTTCTCAGAGATGTGCGTGAAGTAGGGAATAGATTATGGTTGCTGAGATTTGTAGCATCCAGGCCACACTCCCTTTGCTTTTCTCCCTCTTCCCTGGAGAGCTACTGGACAAATCCTACTTCTAATTAGATCACTGGGGTGAGGGAGAACTTCGAACCTCTGGGTGCTGATATTATAACCTGCAAGGGGTAACTTGTTTCTTTAAGTTCTCACCTGAGTTCCTATGTTATTTGAAATAGATATTAAAGTGTATTGACATTTGCTATGCTTTGTGTCCAAACCTGTAAATTGCATGGTTTGAGGGAGAAGTTAACCTAAAGAGAGAAGAAATTTTCCTCAACTTTGGCTGAGGTGGAGATGGCTGATTAGAGAAGGAATTTCTACATATGAGTAATCTGTGAGATTGATTATGAACCCAGTAGAGTTATACTTAAATTTTAACAAAATTCTTAATATTTTCTGTTTCCCAATTGCTTGTAAAAACAATTTTTAACATTCATTTCTAAACATTTTGAGTTCCAAATTCTCTCCCTCCCTTTACCCCCATTGAGAAGGCAAGCAATTTGATATAGATTATATATGTACAGGTATGCAAAACATATTTCCATGTTAGTCATATTGTGAAAGAAAATACAGACTAAAAAGAGAAACAAAACAAAGGAAAAATATGCTTCAATCTGCATTCAGATTCTATCAGTTCTTTCTCTGAAGATGGATAGCATTTTTCATCATAAGTCTTTCATACTGGTTCTAAAGACAGGAGAACCTGAGTTCAAATCTGGCTACAGACTTTTCTAGCTATATGACCGGAGGCAAGGAAACCCCAGTTTCCTCCCCCTTCCTCCCCGCAAAGAACATTATAAGTCCTTCAGATTGTCTTGCATCGTATTGCTGAGAATATGTCATTCACAATTGATCATGATATTGCTTTTACTGTATACAATGTTCTCTTGCTTCTACTTATTTCACCTTGCATCACTTCATGTGAGTCTTCTCAGGTTTTTCTGAGAGGTTACTGCTTTTCATTCCTTATAACAAAATAGCACTTCATCATAATCATACAACAACTTATTCAGACATTCTCCAATTGATGGACATCTCCTCAATTTCCAATTCTTTGCCACCACATAAAGAGAAGGAATAGATATATGCTATACATTATATATAAATATATAATATATTATATGCTATATATTATATATAAATATATAATATATTATATGCTATATATTATATATTACATATAAATATATACTATATTATATGCTATAAATATTTTATAAATATAAATATATATATGTCCTTTACATTTAAAAAATATTTTTGGGATATAGACCTAGTAGTGATATTGCTTGGTCAAAGCACATACATGGTTTTATAGGCCTTTGAGCATAATTCCAAATTACTCTACAGAAATGTTTGAATCAGTATACAACTTCACCAACAGTGTGTTAGTTTCTCAATTTTCCCATATTCCGTTCAACATATATTATTTTCCTTTTCTGTTATATCAACCAATCTGATAGGTGTGGGGTGGTACCTCAGAGTTGTTTTAATTTGCATTTCTCTGATCAATAGTGATTTAGAGCATTTTTTCCTATGACTATACATAGCTTTCATTATTTCATCTTAAAACTGCCTGTTCATATCCTTTGACTATTTATCAATTGAGATGGACTTTTATTTCTATAAGATTTACTTAGTTTTCTATATATTTGAGAAATGAGGTCTTTTTCAGAGAAACTTGCTGTAATTTTTTTCACAGTTATGATTACTATGTATTTCCCTCCATCCTATTTCCCCCTCCCCCGTTTATCTTACTCTCTCCTTTTACCCAGTCCATTCTCAAAAGTGTTTTGCTTCTGACTTTTACCTCCCCCAATCTGCCCTTCCCTCTATCAGCTCCCCATCCCTTCTCTTACTCCCTTCCCCTCCTACTTCCCTGTAGGATAAGATAGATTTCTTAACCAGCTGAGTGTGTACATTGTTCCCTCTCTCAGCCAATTCCAATGAGAGTAAAGTTCGGGGGTGGCTAGGTGGTGCAGTGAATAGAGCATTGGCCCTGGAGTCAGGAGGTCCTGAGTTCAAATCCAGCCTCAGTCATTTACTAGCCCTGTGACCTTGGGCAAGTCACTTAACCCCAATCGCCCTGCTCTCCCCCTCAAAAAAAAAAGAGTAAGGTTCACATGCTGTCCCCCTTCCCCTCAATTGTAACAGCTCTTTCAAACCTCTTTTATGTTAGATAATTTACCCCATTCTATTCTCCCTTTCCTCTTCTCCAGTGCCCTCTTTCTCACCCCTTAACTTCGTTATTATTATTTTATATAATCATTGTGTCATATTCAACTCACACCCATTCCTAGAAGAATACTTAATGAGGAAGCAAGTCAGTAGCAATGAGGAGTGATGTTTTATGGTGCTTGTTCAGGTAACCACTCTGCACACAGTGCCTAGCCAATGCCCCATTTGTTGACATCTCTCAGTTATCTGCATAACAATGGGGAGACATAGCTTATGCAACATCCAATATAAAATCACCCCTAAATCACTTGTTTTTGGAAAGCTGTGTGTGTTTTCAGTTGTGTCTAATACTTCATAACCCCATTTCTAGTTTTCTTGGCAGAGATACTAGAGATGCTTGCCATTTCATTCTCTTTATAGATGAGGAAACTGAGGCAAACAGCGTTCAGTGACTTGCCCAGGGTCATACAGCTAGTAAGTGTATGAGACTGGATTTGAGCTCGTGTCTTCTTGACTTCAGTCCCTGTGTTCTATCCACTGTCCCACCTAACCGCCCCTTTGGAAAGTCTTATGATTTTACTTTATGAGAAATTTATCTTTCTAAACAGGTTTGGCTTAAGCAAATACTGAAATAAAAGTCTGTTCCCTCAAAATATACTGACTGACTAGAGGGTAAAGAAATGACTTTGATATTGGGTGGAAGTGAAGTTCTGATCTGGGATTTAAAATTTGCTATAGATAATTCACTCTAATTTAGAGTAAAGTGTACTTATCAATATTGTATGAGTGTAGAGGGACTGGTGGATACATTAAGGAAGTTAAGTCTTTAGATATAGTGGGGTCAGAGGCAATCTCTTTCTATTAGTTTAAGAAGACTTCTGGAAGAGGTGAATGAATAAAATGTACAAGCTATTGGAGCCCACTCCTAGACTGAGCAGCGTACTGCCTGGGTAAAGGGGCTCTCTGGACTTCAGAAGGGAGGTGGGCTGTGATACAGAACCCTCTGACAGCTTTTTTCTTTAATTTGTGCTCTGGACAATGTCAGGAAAGAGAGCAGCCTGCTATTGATTTGCCATCCAAAGATTTTTGGGAGGTATCCCAGACATCTGATCAATACAGTAGCTTCATCATCATTACAGTTCCAGCTCGAGGAGGAACACACCCATCCTGAGCCTAGGGAGACTGGGGTCACTGCTTTCCAGCACATAGAACAGCTGTCTTGTTGTGGCTGCAAGACAGGTGACCCTGAGTCCTGAAAAACAGAACCCAGAGGGTGCTGGAGTTGATTATCACCTAAGTCTCTCCCAGATATGGTGTCTTATGGTTCTAGAACTGTGGTGAACCAAGCCAGCTTCTGTCAAAATAACACTATCCTGGGGTCAGGCTTTGCCAAACCCTTTTTAGCACTGCTCATCCACCTTTGGTATCCACTTGATTCACCCAGTTTTCACCTGTGGCTCCAAGAACCTGTAACGTGTTCAATGGCCATATCCTGGTAAACTCTCAATAGACAGGCTAAATAAACCAGGTAGACAATAAGCAAGAGGCCTCAGACATACTGGGGAGTTAGGTGGGTGTCAACACCAAGCATGTCAAGACTTTCCCTGGAAAAACAGATGGATGAGAACAATTCGTTCCAACATTCATGAAGATGGCTGAAGCAGGCTCTGTATAGTGCTTAAAGCTTGGTCAGGCATCCAAGACACCAAGTGGCATCCTGGGCCACTATCAGTTGTCTTGACTTTTGTCCTCTGTTGGACTTCAATGACTCAGGAAGGAAGAGTGAACTTATGACTTTGTGTACCTCTGCCTCAATTAAATCCAATACATGCATGGGTCGTGACATCACATATGGTGATGGGGTGCTTAGGATATATATATATTTGTAACATCAGTTTGTAAATGGGGTGCTTTGGGATCTATGTCCGTAAAATCAATTTGTAAAACCAGTCTGTAAAATCACATCCCCCCCAGGCTCAAAGCATTGACTCTGCCCCTTTCCCCTTGCCAGCACTCTGCCCAGCAACAACTCATGAACTGTTTATCTCTGCTTGGAACAATAACAGGCTACCTATGAATCCTTCACTAAACTATCTATAAACATTTTAGCTTAGGCAAATGTTATCTCCCTTAGTAGAGAGGCCAGCTGCACCATGAATCCTTAGTAGAGAGGCCAACTGCACCATGAATAGATAGTGCCCTATCTATAGGTTAACTCCTTAGCCAATTATACCTATACTGTATCTTCGTTGGCCTTGGTTCCCATCATCCATCTTGTTAAACATGACATTGATGGGTGGCAGATTGGACACTCCTCAGTTGGCCATGACTGCTGCCGAACTAAACTCACGTGTCAGGTCTAAAACCACACCTCCAGGTAGCGCCCCCTTGGACTATTTCCCAGTGAATTATGGGCAATACACCTGCACGGTTGATATTAAAAGTGCATGTTCCTTTAAGCAATGACCACTCCTTAACTCCTCCCTAATCCCACCCTTACTCACCTAGTTAGCATAATTGACACCTGATTTACTGTCTTGACTCCTTAAAACTATATCTGTGATTTCTGTAAGATTGCAGGTTCCCTAAGAACTCTTGCCCACTGTGCTGTACAGCATAACAATAAACTTTTACAATCTCAGCTTCCACGTTTGCTTGAGCCTGGTGAATTCTTTCCAGACTAAATTGCAGGGTTTCTGGTCACTGATAAGGATCAGGGTCCCTGGTAGAACCTATTACCCTTCCCTCATCAATGGTATCATTGGTTCTCTTTGAAAAAAAGGACAAACAACAAAATTCTTGGGTCTGCAGTGTCAGAGTCAGTGAGAGTCACAAAAGGGTTTAGGGGGAGAGTGAACAGGTAGGGAGGGAGAAACTTGTATTAATCTAGTTGGAGTATGGGAGACTTGAGATTCTTGAATTTGAGTGTAAGTTGGGATTTACCTTCGTGTACATTTGGATGGGTACGGCTTTAGGTATATATTTATGTATATAGATGTATGGGTGTTTGTGCATAGATGTGTGGATATGTCTATATCTCTATACTTACATGTGTGTCTATATCTCTATACCTATTTGGGGGTGTGCAGAATCATGTGAATGGATATGTATATATATATATAACTGTGTGGATGTATATATGTGTGTATGTGAATATATGGGTATGCTGGAGACATGAGAAGGCATGAGCATAGATTTACTCTGGAGAAAGACCATGCTTACAGACATCATCATCATCATCATCATTGTCATCATCATCATCATCTTCACCTTCTTCTTCTTCTTCTTCTTCCTCTTCCTCTTCCTCTTCTTCTGTTTTATTTTTTTTTTGTAGCGAGGGCTTTTGTGGTCAGAGTTTCAGACTCTCTTCCTAGAGCCTATGAGTAGTGAATAGGTAAGTCTTGTGACCAAGTGGACCATGGGCTGCTGCTGAGTGTTATGAAATACAAACTTGACAGTAGACTATTGGACAAGTGGGAAGGCTTTAAGCTTATCCTGTGGTGCTCAAGGTGGGCCAAGCTCCTTCTTAAGTCCTACCTTTTCTTCTCATGTCACATGAAGAGGCATGTGATTTCAGAAGAGAAAAATGGGTAGGGAAACATGGCCACTGGAAAATGACAAAAAATAATTAGAATTTTATGTGCTCTGGACCTCTGATGAAGCCTATGGACCCCTTTTCAGAATGCTTTGAAATGCATAGAATAAAATATATAGGATCACAAAGAAAACCAATGATATTGAAATAATTATCAAAATATAAAAAAGAACAAAGTTCACAAACCCCAAGGTATTAGTTCTGTTTACCTGGAAAAGAGGGAAGGATAAATCACTACACCCTCTCCCATTCCCTCACCCATTGCCAATTTTCCTACTTTTGTTAATGGTATGTCCATCCTCATAGATAGCTGAATCAAAACGTCAGCGCCATCTTGGGCTTACATTCCAATAAACATGATGTGAAGTTTCTGCCAGGCATTACACTTTGCTGGTCTTATGATTGCTACTAAGGGTTGTTGCCCCAGGCATGTGGTTGCTTTTTTGATGTTCTTGTGCTGATCACATGGCTGTGGAGCTATGTGCAGTGCTATTTTGGGGGTTTTAGCTGGAATCCTCAAGACCATCTGCTAGCCATCACAGCTCCTATCTGAGAGGGTAAATTACCTAGAAAGCCATTCCCTGGCAAGAGATTTAGATCAAGAGCAATGAGGGCTGGCTGACAACTTCAGTCATAGCCTCTGGCTACCAGCCAGCATGAAGAGGGGTCTGCCAAGCAAAAATCAGCAAAGTGACCTCAGGCTAAGACCAAGTCTTTTCTTTTTATTCTCTGGGTTCAGGGCTGAATCATAATCTTTGTCCCAGGCAATTTACTTAGCATTAAAAAACCTCAAGATATCCTCTACAACTTGTCATGCCTGTGAATTTGAAGAAGAAAGCTAAGAAAGGAGAGACCCCACTGGTCTGCCTTTCTATCTTTTAAAAATGTATGTGTCCAGCAATAAAGTTCCAAGGCTTTGGTCAGTCCTATGTTTTTTATATTTACATCTCCCCCTGTGCCTAGCATAGTACTGTTCATATAGTAAGCGCTCAATAAATGCTGATTTGAATGGAATAAGAAGGATAAAGTTATTGTGCAAACCAACCATTTATCTCCATGGACAGCAGCAGAGCCTATGGCTGTGGCAATGAACAGGAGGGTGAATGACTACACTAGTTTTTTTCTTCTTGCCCCCATGGTCCCAACCTCCATTTATTACCCTTGAGACAACTATTTTGTCTCAACTCACTCGACAAACACTGAACTTGAGTAGGGTGATGCTTCTGATGTGAAATGGGACACATCCCAAGACAGAAGTTGAGCACAATCTCCTTCTTCCTTGGTGTTTGAACTCTACCCTATGCCATCATAGGACTTATAAAGATTAAACTTCAATCAATCCCTCTTCTACATCTAGCAAAATCCATCTTCTTCTGCTTAAATCCAGAGAAATAGAATAGATGGATTTGTAAATGTCAAACACCCTCCTACTCTATTACCACTCTCCATTCCTCAATCCCTATCCTCTTCCACCCTACTTTTCCAAGTTCCTATTCAGCTCTGCCCTTTCCTTCCACTGTGCCCTTGACCAGTTCTATTGTTAACAAACTTTCCCTTACCTTAGTCCTTTTTCTTTCATATTTCTTTCTTCTGTCAGTCTTGGATATCTGCCTCCCCTTGCCCAGATCCCCCACTCCAGTTAGTTAACAAATATTTATTAAGCATTTGCTAATTCCCAGTGCTGTGTTATTTCCCAGAAGCCATTGCTACTTTGACCTTCCTTTCCTGTTCTGGATATACATTTTTTTCATTTCCCCTGCTACAGTGTAAGACCCACAGTCTTTCTCTCCACCTCAATTCCTTACCTCTAACTTGGCTACTTGGATATAGAAACTGAAGTCCCATTCAAACATACTGGTCTCCAAGTTCATCTGCCTTCTCAGATTTCATGACTTATACCTTCACTGAACCTCAGTCACCCTGAAATAATCTCGTTATCTGCCTTCTTCAATCCTACCCACATGATGGTAAAAGGCACTGTAGTAAGTAACACAGCCAGGCTGACCCAATCCATTACAAATTTATGATATTTAATTCAATTCATTAAGCATTTTTTGGTGCTTTTTTATGTGCCAGGCACTGTGCTAGGTGCTGGAGATTAAAATTTTAAAATTAAATAGCCCTGCCCTCAAGGGGCTAGCAATCTAAAGACCCATCAAGGTCTCCTATAGTAGGTGATGTCACAACTGTGCTTTGAAGAAAGCTAAGTTTAGAGTTGAAGTTAGAGGTGAAGAGTGAGAACATTTGATGGGAATGGAAGGTCATAGATCAGGAATAGTAGGTGAACAATAGAACAGAGCTTGAGTAGAATAAGTTTGGAATACCTATATCTATCTATAGATATATTTATATATAAGTGCAAATGTACATATACATGTGCATTTAACTTTTTTTGTTTTAGTTTTTTTCACTTAAAGACCAGACAACTCCAAATCACTCTGGTCCCAGAACAAGTCCTACTTGATCACTGTTTGGGCCCTGTTTGGCTCAGAATGAATATAAATAACAATTGTTTCTGTCTTGATCAGAAACCCTGAGGGTCTCCTCCTCCCAGATCTTTTTTTTTTTTTAAAGAGATCATTCTTTGCCTCATTTTTAAAATTAAGCCTTAATCACTGAATGGGTGCTGCCTCAGTCAAACTGAGACCTATTAAAGACTTAGTTTGAAAAGGCCAAGGTCCCCCACTGCATCCTGGGCCATCTCCAGCTGTCCTGATCCATATCTGGCCATGGGACCCAGCTGGCCCCAGAGAGAAAGTAAGGCTGGTGATTTTGCTCAGTCCTTCCTCACTTAAATCCAGTTCCCTTGCATGTCATAATATCACCTCCCTGATGTCATGGTCCTCTTCAAGAATGAAGATAAACGTCAACCTCTGTGAGTAGAGAATACATATATATAAATGCACACACACATATGTGTTCATATATTACAGCAATGTAACATAGCATGCAATATGCTGATTTTTTTTTGTTTGTTTTTTGCTTTTTTTTTTTTTTGGAGGGCAATTAGGGTTAAGTAACTTGCCCAAGGCCACACGGCTAGGTTTTTTTGTTTGTTTGTTTGTTTGTTTGTGTGTGCATTAAGTGTCTGAGGCTGGATCCTAACTCAGGTCCTTCTGACTCCAGGGCTGACTCTCTACTCACTGCACCACCTAGCCGCCCCTGCAATATGCTGATTTATGAACAACTTTGCAGGTGTTAAACTTCTTGTGTATTTATGTTTCTATCTACTTTCTTCTGGATTTACACTGCAGTAAGGTTATCCTTTTACTTTTCCCTAATTCCCTAGAGCCTATAGTTCTACCCACAGTGTCTATTCCAAACTTTGTCTATTCAAGCCTATTTAATCACCACCTGCCTTCTCCTCTCTTTTAGCAGAGGACACTGCTTCATTTCTTAATAAGAAAATATTGACCATTTGCTGTGAGCTCCCTCTTCTCCCTAATTCTGTATCTCAAACTTCTTTGACCTTATCTTCCATTCTCTCCTCCTTTGCTCCAGTCTGATGAGGAGGTGACCTTGGTCTTCTTCATACTAAGGTCAGCCCTGTACTTGTGCCCTTGATCTCATGTCTTCCAGAAACTGGCTCCCACAGTCATTCCCCTTTTAAAGAAAAAAACTAAAATACCTTCAATCACTCTATTGACTCCTTTCTGATCTCATAGATTAAAATCATCTCTATACCAATGATTCCTGGATCTACATATCAAGTCTTTTTCCTTTGAACTAGAAGTCCTGCAGGAAACTCAAACTCAACATGTCCAAAGCAGAACTTATTATTCTCTTAAATCAATTCTCTCTTCCAAATTTCCCTCTTTTAGTCAAGGGCATCATCATTCTTCTAGAGATGCAGGTTCAAAATCTGTCATCTTCAACTCTTCTCTTTTCCTTACCTCTTTTTTTTTTTTTTAAAGCAATTGGGGTTAAGCAACTTGCTCAAGGTTACACGGCTAGCCATTATTATTTATGCATGGGTGCTCATTTTCTGAGGCCGGATCTGATCTCGGGTCATCCCAACTCCGAGGCCAAGCTCTTACTCACTGCGCCTCCTAGCCGCCCCTTTTAGGGCAATTGGGGTTAAGTAACTTGCCCAAGGTTACACGGCTAGGTTTTTGTTTGTATGGATTAAGTGTCGGAGTCCGGCTCCGAACTCAGGTCCTTCTGATTCCAGGGCCGGCGCTCTATTCACTGCGCCACCTAGCCGCCCCTTTTCTTTACCTCTTATTTCAAATCAGTTGCCAACTTTTGCTGATTCTGCCTTCACATCATTTCTAATATTCAATCCTTTTCTCTCCATTCATTCAACTGCCAGTCCAATTCAGAACCTCTCCTTTGGACCATTGTGATAACCTCCTAATTGGTCTCCTTGAATTTATTCTTTCCATTAAGATGTGAAAATGACATTCCTAAAGCATGGGTCTGACCATGTCAAGTCAGACGTTCCAGTGACTCCCCTATTATCTCTGATGGAAACTTTGCTGTTTGGTATTTCAACATTCTAGCCTTTCACAGTCTGGCTCCAGCCTAGCTTTCCAGGTTTATTGTGCATTACTCATCATCACATGTATTATCCTCTAGCCAAATTGGCCTACTTTCTATTCCCCATACATTCTGCTCTTCTTCTCACTGTTGCATAGGCCATGGCCAGAATGCTTTCCTTCTTCATTCCTGTTTTTTAGAATGCCTACTTTCCTTCAAGGCTTGGCCCCAGGGTCACCTCCTATACTATGCCTATCCTCATCCCCCTCCACCTCCCCTTGCTAGTGTCCTTGTTCCTAAAACTATTTTGCATTCAATTTAGAAATTTTTGTCTTCACTTATTTGTGTATGTGTTATTTATTCCCAATAGAATATAAAATCCTATTTTGTTTTGAGTTTTATATCCCTAGTACCTAGCATAGTGCTTGTAATATAGTGGGTACTTAAATACTTGGACTTTTTTTTACTAAATTATTTTAATTAACAAAAAATCTATTTCCTCACCCTCCCATGCTCCAGCCCCCATAATGGAAAAGAAAAAAGAAAAACGAAACTCTTGTAACAAGTATGCATAGTCAAGCAAAGCAAATTCCTACAATGGTCAAGTCTTACTGCTGTTCAGTTGTTTTTCATTCATGTCTAATTCTTTGTGATCCCATTTGGGGTCTTCTTGGCAAAGATACTGGAGTAATTTGCCATTTCCTTCTCCATCACATTTTACAGATGAGGAAACTGAGGCAAACAGGATGAAGTGACATGTCCATATGCATATTTATATGTATGTGTATATGTATACCTACACACACACACACACACACACACACACACACAATGGGCAGGTCATAGTGGAGAGTTCTGTCAAAAGGTGATCCACTGGAAAGGAAATGGTGAACCACTCCAGTGTCTTTGCCAAGAAGAGCCCAATGGACAAAAACGTCTGTGCGGTCACAGAGAGTCAGACTTCTTCCCATTCTCCCAGGAGGTACCTCTCCCACTGCCAAAGTGATCTCTCAAATGCTCAGCTCAGATCATGTAACTGAGTACCTAGACCCAGCCTCCTGGAGGAGAGATCAAGTATGTGGACCTAGAATTGGAGTAAACACAAGGGACTAAACCACTGTGTGGAGAAGCAAACCTGGACCTTGCAGGCCACTATTGTCACTGGTAATAGAGAAGATATAGATCTGATAGGAAAGTGGGTTAACTTTCTAGTAACCCTAAGTGCAAAATTCCCTTTTGGGGGGAGCTCAACACTAACACTATAAGTCTGGAAGGCTTTAGAGGCCCCTACGAAAGAAAGGGCCTCAAAGAAGAATGAAAATGGCTCAACATGATCTTTAATCCCTATACCCCTCAATTCTTTAATCCCT
Organism: Gymnobelideus leadbeateri; assembly: GCA_011680675.1. Taxonomy (NCBI): domain Eukaryota; kingdom Metazoa; phylum Chordata; class Mammalia; order Diprotodontia; family Petauridae; genus Gymnobelideus; species Gymnobelideus leadbeateri. The sequence continues at coordinate 136,805 of WOXC01010084.1, read as the reverse complement.
ATACCTCTCAATTCTCAAGTCATTACCCCAACACTGGCTACAGTCTTTTCCCTTCCCAAACTAAGCCCATTGGTGAGTCAGTTTATTTCTCCATTGTTGTCTGGACTCAAGCCACTTGGCCTTCAACCTATCAACAATCATGCCTCTCCAAGCCCCAACCTAGTAATACTCCCACAATCTGCTGCCTTTATTCCTATTTATGAGACGCTGAATGAAGCTGGAGGAAAATCACAAAACTGCTGACTGGGTCCACTACAATTTTATATTGCATAATCTCAACTCTGCCCTCACCAAAGCAAAGCAATCCTCTCGCACTTTCCTGAGTCACTACCCCACTCACCAAGCCACTTATTCTAAACTTTTTTTTTATCCTTTCTTAAGACTCCAATGATATATTCCCTGTCCCCTCTTAGCTGAAAACCATGAAAAACATATTTTACTGGAAAAATCGAGGCCATTTGATGAGAATTTCCTTGTCTTCCCTCCTATTCATGATGGCTTCTCCAGGGTGTCCTTCAATCCTAAATCTTATGAAGATGCAGCCCTTCTTGCCATGACAAACATCTCCATGTCCATGAGTGATCCCATTCCATCTTCTCTGACAATTTGTCCTCATTATCATCCTTACTCTTTAATCTTCTACCTTTCCCTGTCTACTGACTGCTTTCCTGCTGCCTACAAATATAGGCATATCTCCTCCAGTCCTAAAAAGCTTTCCTTTGATCCAACCTCCCCTGCTAGCAATTGTCCTATATCTCCCTGCCCTTTTGTGCCTTCACTTCCTCTCCTTTCACTCTCTCTCTTCTAAACACTCTGCTGTTTGGCTCCCATCCTCATCATTCAAATGAAATTGCTCTCTCCAGTTACAAATGCTCTTTTAATTGTTTAAACCTAATGATTTTTTCTCAGTCTTTGACATTGTTGCTGCCTTTGACACTGTCAATCACCATCTTCTCTTGCAGTGTCTCTTTCTAAGTTTTCTCAACATTATTTTCTCCTGGTTCTTCTCCTACTTGACTACTTTCTCCATCTCCTTTGCTAGATTTCCCCCAGGTCATGCCAACTAGCCGTGGGTGTCCTTCTAAGCTCTGTTCTTGATTCTCTTCTCTTTTCCCTCTATGTTATATAGCTTCGTGATTTCATCTGTTCCCATGGATATAATTATCATAGTTATGTAGATGATTCCCAGATCTAGATGGCTAGCCCTAACCTCTCTTCTGACCTCTAGTTTCATATCTCCAACTGCCTAGTAGACAATTAAAATTGGATATTACGCAGACATCTAAAACTCAACATGTCCAAAGCTGTCTTCTCAAACCCTCCCCCTTTTTAAAATGGATTTCCTTATTACCACCAAGGGCAGCACCATTACCCCAGTTATCTATGATTGCAATCACTCTGAACTCCTCACTCACACTCACTTATATACACAATCTGTTGCCAAACCTGATTCTTTCAGCCTTTGTAATACCTTTCATATATGTCTCCTCTGCATTCATACAGCTGCCACCCAGGTTCAGGTCCTGAGTATCAGGTCATGCATAGAGTATTTCAACAGCTTCCTTGAGGTCTCCCTCCCTGCACCAGTCCATCTACCTAATTTTCCTGCCAAAGTATTCTTCCCAATGCACAGGTCTGACCATGTCACTTCCCTTACTCAGTCAGCTACAGTGGTTCCCTATTGTCTCCAGGAACAAATACAAAAATCTATTTGGCTTTTAAAGTCCTTTACAACCTGGACCCTTCTACCTTTCCAGACTTTCCACTCTTTATTCTCCTTTATTTACCCTACAATTCCTTGTACTTAACAGTCCATCTCCTGACTCCATTCCTTTTCACTGGCTGTCCTTTATGCCTGGAATGCTCACCTCCCTTACCTCTGTCTCCTGCATTCTCTGACTTCCTTCAAGTCTCCATTCAAACCCCATCTTCTGCAAGGGAGGTTTTTTCTGATCTTCTCCATTGCTATTGCTTTCCAACTGAAATTACTTCCCATTTATCCTTTATGTATTTTAGTTGTTTTGGGGTTGCTATGAGAGCTTTGTATTATTTGAGGAGATTCTTTCTATGGAGTGAAATAAAGGCTGTCCTGTATCCAAGATATATTTTTAGCTTGAATTTTTATATAGGAGCTGAAGGACTGACATCTGTAGTTATATTCTGATGTTCCTAAGGAATACCCTGGATAGGGGCAAAATAAAACAAGTTTTGAGATTCTCAATAAAAGTCCTGATTGGGGTATAGTCAATGAGAGATTTGAGGGAATCTTCAAAATGAACCTAGTTTTACTGTGGAATTCTGGGACATGAGTTATGTCTGGATGAAGACTAGATAACCTCTAAAGTTCATTCTAGTTGTAAATCCTATCATAAGGTATTGTCTCTTTTGAGTATGGACATTTTGGTGGCTGAAAAGGGTCAGAAAAGAACACTTATATATGGAACACTGATAATGTCATCTTGAGAAGAAACACAACTTTTAGATATATGTCGTGGAGAGACATAGACTGTTCTGAGAACTTATAAAAAAGCTGCCCATCAGATAAATGTACTGAGAGAGCCTGGCTAAAATCAGAGGACTGACTAAATTAATTATGGCTATAATGTATTATGATCCATCAGATCATTTATATATAACTATTTTAAGTTTTGAGAGATCTAGTTGATAATTTATACATCAAATAACTGGAGACGATATGGAGATTATGTAAGGACCTCTGGGATCAAACTTGACAGAAAGGTGATCTTTTGAGTTTCATGTAGAGCATAGAAGGGTCTACTTACAAGGAAGCCCTAATTTGATGCATTAGAAACAAGAGATTGTAGGGGTAGAAGATGATCAGATGATGGTGAGACTCAGAAAGGAAGATGATTGCAGGAGTATTTGAGAAGGCACTGGAGGCAATGAGAGGAGATGCTCATAGAAGACAGGATGCATAAGATGACACCAGTTTATAGGCAAGCTTTGCAGCAATTTTGCCAAAAGATGTACTGATTGGAAGAGAGGCTTTGCTGAGAGCTGATTGGATGGAGAAGGTCAAAACTGTCATATAGTACCATCTACAGTGGTACATTGCCATTTACTGCTTCATCTAATTTGAAAGGTAAAAACAGAGGGACAGTGGGGTATGCCAAAAACAGGTTTTGCATCTGATTTTCTGTGAGAAAAAGTATGTCTTTTCTGAGAGTTAACTAGATGAAATAGAAGCCCCTGCTATTTGAAGAACTGGCTAGGGAAAGGTCCCATGGTTCTAGAACTTGAAAGGGAAAAGCTCCTCAAAGATTAAGAACAAATGTAAGAGTTTGGCAATTCTCTAACTTAAAGGCACTGCTTGTCACTAAAAGAGAATAACACTTCCTCTGAACCCTGCCACAAGAACTGGGATGATCAGAATGGGAACAATGTGTTCCATTAGACTCCCACTAGTATCCCACAGTATTCCAGTAGTATCAAACTAGTGTTCAATAAACCAGAAAACATAATTTACTTGGGAAGGAACTCCCTGTTTGATTTTTTAAAAACTTCCTTGGAAAAATGAAAAGCCATCTGGCAGAAATTAGACTTAGACTAGCACCTTATACCATATTCCACAATACAATCTAAATGGATATGTGACCTTAATATTAATTATCATAAGTGTAAAAAATTAGAACAGAAGCATATTATATGTTTTTCACAGCTATGGGTAGGAGAGCCTTTCTTACCCAAATAAGGGAGAGAGTCAATTCCAAAAGATAAAATAAATAAATAAATTTGATTACGTGAAACTGGAAAACTTCTGTACAAATTAATGCACCTAGGATAAGGCTAGAAATTGTTGAATGGGGGAAATTTTTTTTTTGTATCAAGCTTCTCTGATATGGGTTTGGCAGCCAAGATATATAAACAATTACCATATGTATGTATATATATATATATATATATATATATATATATGTTTGTATAGATGTGTGTGTGTGTGTGTATATATATATATATATATATATATATATATATATATATATAGTCAAAGGATAAGATCAGTTTTCAGAAATGCATACTATTAATAGCCATATGATAGCTCTACTATTAAGAGAAAAATATGTATGAAAACCACCCTAAAGTTTTATCTCACACACTACAAATTACCAAAGATAACAAAAAATGGGAATAGCCAATATTGGGAGGAGTTGTGGGAGGATAGGGACACTAATGTATTATTGTCAGAATTGTTGCAACTGTGATTTGGAATTAGGCAACGTGAATAAAATGTCCATATCCTCTGACCCAGAGATTCTATGACTAGGTTTATATCCCAAAGAATCCCCATTCACATCAAAATATTTATAGCATCACTTTTTGTGGTAGCAAGGAATTGGAAACAAAGTATATGGTCATCAGTTGGGGAAACAAATTGTAGTATGTGAATACAATGGAATATTGCTGTGCTTTAAGAAATGACAAATATTCTAAATATAGAGAAGTATGGAAAGATCTGCATTAAAATGATGCAGAGTAGAGTAAGCAGAGCCAAGAAAACAGTATAATACAGGAGTATATCAATGTAAATGGAAAAAACAACCACAAAATATATCGAAAGTGAATTTTGCAAAATTGTAAAAAATAAGTATGGCTCAAAAGAAAAGATATGAGACAAGATATTAGACAAAAGTTCAGACTTTTTAATGTACTGACCAATTTTGCTGTTACATGGAATGGCTGTCTGGTATAGGAGAGAAAGGGAGACACTGTAGTAAGCTATGGTTAAGTAAAAAAAATACATCAATAAAACTTATTTGAAAAACACCCAATAAAAAAGAATTGGTGGTGCCCCTATAACCCTATATAGTTCGTGTAAATGGGAAGAACATGACTGAGGGCTCAGGGGCTTCAGTGGCAAAGAGTAGGAACATATTGCCACCCCCCACAACTCCTGCCCTGCTCTTTTCACTCATGCAATCAGAATTATCTCTACAATTCTGAGCTAGATTCTGAATAGAAGTCTTGTGACTGCCCTTCTGCTTTGACCTGCCTAAGTGGGTGCTGGTGAGGTGAACTAGTTAGCTGTAGTGTTGAGAGAGTTGGGAGTTGATGCCATGTCTTAATTGCATGATGGTTTTATGTTGGGATGCCCTTATTTTTTTTAAACACTGAGAACAAATAATTTAATTTCCTGGGTTTCAGTTTTCCCATCTATACAATGGGGAAAGCAATGTCTGGTCCTGGTTTGAGCTCATAAATGCTTTGAGCTATTAGAAATGAAGATATTTTAAAATGATGGACTGTATGACTTTTAGTCCCTTCTGTCATCTTTTCAAGGGCAGGACAGTATTCATATTCCACATTCTGTCTACAGAGTCATAAATATTAACACAAGCTAGATGAGAGATTGGGAAATAAGGCTATGAAAGAGAAACCACTTCAAATGGGAAGGAAAAATTTTCCTTTTCTTTTTCAGAAAACTTATCATGGAAGGTGCTAGAGAGAGGAAAATTGATCAAGGCATCGGACAAAGGAGTCTAGTGAGTGTCACCTCTAGAATAAATATGTGATTAATAACTCCTCTGAGGTTCTGTCCATCAACTAACATTTATTAAATGCCTACTACATGCCAGATGTGCTAAGCGCTGGGGATACAAAAAGAGGCCCCAAACAAGCCCTTCTCTAAAGGGACTCACAATCTATTGAAGACAACATTGTGAGACACAAATAATTATGTACAAACAAGATTGAAACAGGATAAATTGGAGATGACCATACTGGGAAGGCTCTAGCATCAAGGAGGCCAAGGAAAGGTTTCTTATAGAAGGTGGGATCTTAGTTGTGATTTGAAAGGAAGGAAAGCCAGGAGGTGGCAATGAGGCAAGAAAGAGTCCCTAGCATGGGGGGTAGTCAATGAAAATGGTAGGAGACAGGAGATGGACCATCATGTGCAAGGAAAAGCAAATAGAACAAGGTCATTGGGTCTCAGAGAAGTTGGGGGTGAGTACTCAAAAAATAGGAACGGGCCAAATTATGAAGGATTTTAAAAACCAAGTAGCATTTTTTTAGTTGAATCTGGAGGCAAAAAGGGAACTACTGGAGTTAATTGAATAGGAAAATAATAAGGTCAGGCTTGTGTTTTTGGAGGATCAATTTGACAGCTGAGTGGAGGACTGATTGAAATGGAGAAAGAGGCAGAGACACTAGCCGATAAGTGCTGGGGATAGTATAGTTATGATAGTAGTCTGGGCATGAGAAGATGAGGACCCAGACCACAGTAGGAGCAGCAGGGAAGAGAAGGGGGCCTATATGAGAGATGTTGTCAGGGTACTTGCAAACAGGCAATGAGAGAGAGTTGAGGATGATCCATTAGAGTCTGGGGGGATGGAGATACCCTTGATATTAATAGGGAAATTTGGAAAGGGGGAGGGTTTTGGGGGAAAGATAGTGAGCTCAATTTTGGACATGTTGCATTTAAGATGTCTATGGGACACCCAGGTCGACATGTCTAAAAGACAGCTGGAGATGTGTCCCTGGAGTCAGGGGAGGGGTTAGGGCTGGACAAATAGATATAAGAGTTATCTGTATAGAGATGAACATTAATAACATGGGAGCTGATGAGATCAACAAGTGAAATAGTATAGAGGGAGAAGAGGACCTGAAAAAGATCCTTGGGAAGTCCCCCTAATCAGTGAGTGTTGTGTGGATATAGATCCAGCAAAAGAGATAGAGAAGGAGGAGTCAGACAGGTAGGAGAAATAGTAGAACCTAGAAAGGCTCAGGTTATTGAGGAGGATCAATAGTGTCAAAGTCTACAAAAAGGCCAAGAAGGGTGAAGACAGAAAAGGCCAGCGGCTTCAGTGATGAAGAGACCATCAGTAACTTTGGAGAGAGCAGTTCGAGTTGAATGGTGAGATGGGAAGCCACACTGTAGAAAGTTAAATAGAGAGTTAGAGGAGAGGACATGGAAACCCCCTCTCCCCCTCCCCAAAGCAGCCTGAGCACATCACTGTGGAGTCAGGTTCCTGGCAACATGACCCTTATAAGCCTCTCTCTCCTGGCCTGAAAAAACATAAACAATACAATATCCATATCAAATTGAGTTTTTTCCTAAGAAGTATTGAAACTCGTGGAAGCTAGGCAGCACAGTGGATAGAGCACTAGCCTGGGAGTCAGAAGGACCTGAATTCAAATCTCACCTCAGACATCTATTACCTGTGTGACCCTGGGCAAATCACTTAGTCCTGATTGTCTTAAAAAAAACTAAACAAAACAAAAAATAAAACATCAACAACAAAAAAACACATACAAAAAAACAAAAAAATACATTGGAACTGTTCTTGAGACTTAATTGGCTTATTAGTCTAAAATCTTTGTCAATGTAGCATCCAGGTGACCTAGGTACAAGTCAGGCTTTTAGTAGTCCCTCCTCCTCCTTCAGGTTTCTGATAGAAAGACTAATAGCAGGACAGGAATAGGAAGACTATTAATGCTGTATCCTTTCCCTTCTCTGAATGTCCTTCCCTTGCTGTGGCCAAGTAAACATCTTTTTGTTAACTCTTAGACCTTTCATTCTAGTTTTGAAACTGAGCTTTCCAAACTGGCCTGAACAAGGCCTGGCCTGCTCCATTTGGTGTAAGTGGCAGGACTGGATTACAAAAACCCCCTTGAAGTAGGGAAATGGCAATGCCAGGAAAGGGTTCAAGTGGTCCCTGTCCTTCTGGTGGTAGTGGTAACTTACCATGTGCTATCCTCCATTGCCCTTGGAGAATTATATGGGCATTCAGCAACTTGGGGCAGATATATGCTTTGTCTGTAAGAACAATGCCCTGAAGATGATAAATGTCATAGACTATAAGTTGAATTTGTTTAATTTTTTTGTATTTTGGGAGGTGATAGGACCAACAGGATCAACAACTGTATTAGGTCTGGGCCTTTCAGTCTGTTAATGGGCCTCCTCCAAATTCTTCTAAGAGATTTACTGAAGACTCAGTTTACTTTCAAACCAGTGGGCAGGGTTTAAATTTTGGGGTTAGGACACCTCCTCCCCCTCCCATTGGGAAGGGACCAGTGACAAAGAATATCCCTGCTGGGCCCTGATGGATATGTCTTACAATTATCACCTGATTATCTCCCCAAGTATACTAAATAAGAAAGTTCCTCCAAGCTTTAGCAGCCCACAATGGAAATTTGACACCATTGTATCTCAGAAAATTGAAAAAGAATGTCTTTTGGAACTTATTATGAGGTTTGTTAGTGGATGGAAAGAACAGTTTGGTTTTGAATTGCTTTTTGGAAGAAGTTAAGAGTGGAGTAGAGGACAGAGGGAATTTTCTTATGCCCTTGGTGTTCCAAGATATATGAAAAGAGGTTTGCTGTGATCCTGTTTTGATCTTAGTGATATTAGAGTTGTTCCAGGTTTAATATCAGGGAGCAGCAGAAAAAAATTGTACAAGTGATCCCATGAAGAATGGTGGTTGGACTTTTCTGATGACACAATTTCCCTCCCCCCCCCATCCCTTTGGAAGAGGCTGCTTTGACCTGGTACCTGCATGCCTGTTTGTCACGCCCCTTGGATTATGTGAGGGTATATTACATTGTACCGGCTAGTTTGATCCTAAATATAGTGTGTCCCAAAAGTCTTAATGCAATTTTAAGCTTTAATAACTTCAGAAGTTCAAATGCTACACACTTAGAAAAAAAAAGCATTTGAGAGGTTACTTATATAAGTTTAAATTTTTTGATATATTTTCCACAAAAATTCAACATAATAAAGTCAGTAAATTTTTGAATTTTGTAAAGGCTTTCACCAGCTGCTGCTTAACCAGTTTCCTTGAATTTTTTTCATCCAGTTGTTAATTAAATTTTTGTGGGGAGCCTCCTTTTAATAATGGGAAGCACATTTTCTTTTAACTGCCATGGTGGACTTGAGTTCAACTAACCAGAAGACATAGGTGATTTCTTTAGTGCTTGCCATTTCCAATCAGAGGGACTGAAACAAAAATTAAGATTTATTATCCAAGATTCACAAAACCAAAATAAAGGTGAAAGAAATTCAAATAATTGAAATTTCAAATGATGCTTTCCTAAAGTTTATAGCATTTATAGTTTTGAGGTTATTAAGGTTTTTGGAACATGTTCTGTGACTTGGTAGGTGGCACAGTGGATAAGAGTGCTGGGCTTGGAGTCAGGAAGACTTTTATCTCTGAGTTCAAATCTGACCTCAGACACTAGCCATGTGACCCTGGGCAGGTTATTGAACCCTATTTGGCTCAGTTTCCTCATTTACAAAATAATCTGGGAAGGAAATCACTCTAGTATCTTTGCCAAGAAAACCCCAAATGGGGTCATGAAGACTTGGACACAACTGAAAAATGAATAAACAATAACAACTATAACTCAGACTTCAAATGAAATTGCAAGACACTAGACTGAATATAACTATGTATGTATACAGGAACATCCAGTAACCTTTGAGGAAGGGCTACATCTCCATTAAGAGATGGCATTCTCTTCAAGAGAATGCAAACTGAGGCAAATAGATAATAATGATTAATAATAATAAAGACTAAAATGCCTACCATATGCCAGGGACAATACTAAGAGCTTTGCAAATATTATGTCATTTGTTTCTCACAACATCCATGCATGCACTAGGCACTATTATTAACTTGAAGCAAACAACATTTTCCAGGGTCACACAGCTAGCGACTGTCTGAGGCTAGATTTGAACTCAGGTCTTCCTGACTGTGGACCCAGTGGTCTATCCACTGGGCCACCTAGCTCTTTATCTATGCTATATACTATGTGATGACCCTCCACAAGTCAGTTTCAGTGACACGGAATGCTTCTTTTTGACTATTTCTTCACTAGTGAGCCGTCCCACTTGCACATGGTAGACGGATTGAAGGGTAAATGTGAGAGAGGAACAAAACTAACCTTCAAAAATAACAATTTTAAAATTTCATTCCTCTCCAAGCTTTCCACAATCTTAAGGGAAGTAAATGGGTTGTAGGCCCAGAAGCAATGCTTGAATTATGGGATCTGGGCATCATTGGGATTTGCAATCTGAGCTATGGTATTATTGTTGCTTAAATTTGCCCCACTGGCTGAGAGGATTTGTATGACCAGCTGTATATGGCTGGCCCCAGTTGTCCAATTCTTGTATATGGACATAGATGGCCTATTTCAGCGCCTGAGGAATTTGGTGCTTGTCCAGAATCTGTGTAGACGGAGCTGTTTGGGACATTTCATATGGCATTTGGGAGGCCATTGGAAACTATTCCAGTGAGACTTTGACATGATTCTTTGGTTCAAGGTACTGGAATGGCACTTGAAATTTGATTCTCCACAGGACCCTAGAGACTTCTGGAAACTGGGGAGTTAGTGAGTCAGTAAGCATTTATTAATTATCTGCTGTGTACCAGGCACTGTCATGTGCAGGGATACAGAAAGAGTCAAAAGACAGTCCCTAAAGTACTCACAATCTAATGGAGAGGTAACAAGCAAAAGTTTATGTACAAATAAACTATATATATATATATATATATATATATATATATATATACATACATACATATATAATATATATACACATACCTATATGTGTATCTATATATGTGTGTGTACACATACATCTACATACATATATGAGAAATATATACATATATACACACATATGTATATAAATATATGTGTATAGATGTGTGTGTATATATATAAAATAATTAAGAGGGAGAAGGGGTTGGGAAAGGTTCCCTGTACAAGATAAGATTTTAATGGGGACTTAAAAGAAGCCATTTGTTGATAAGGAGGGCAGACATTTCAGGCATGGGGGACAGCCTGAGAAAATGCCTGGAGCAGAGAGATGGAGTGTCTTGTTCATAGAACTAAAGTGATTTTCCTGAAGTACAAGTCTAATCATGTGATCCCACTACTCAATAAATGCCAATGGCTCTCTATTGCCTCCAGGATCAGTACAAACTGCTCTATTTGGCATTCAGAGTTCTACATAACTAGCCCTCACCTGCCTTTCTAGTCTTGACCTCCTGGCTGTTCCATGTGGCATAGGTGAAATAGACCTTGGCAACAGATTGGATTCAGGAGTCAGGGCTAAGAGATTGTGAGGAATCCAGAATGACTCCTAGGGTAGGAGCCTGAGGGACTGGGAAGATCGTGTTGCCTTTGACAGTATTAGGGAAAGTAGGAGGAATTTGGAAGGAAAGATAATGAGGTCTGTTTGAAATGTTGAGTTTAAGATGTCTACTGGACATCCCATTAGAGATGTCTGAAAGGCAATTGTAGATGTGAGATTATTGGTCAACAGAGAGGTTGGAGCAGGATAGAGAGATCTGAAAATCATGAAATGGAGATGGTAATTAAATCCATGAGAGTTGATGAGATCATGAAATGCAGTAGTAGAAAGGAGAAGAGAAGAGGGTCCAGGACAGAACCCTGAGGGGCATCTAGGACCAGAGGGTGTGATTTGGATAAAGATTCAATAAAGGAGATTGAGAAGTGGTCAGACAAGTAGGGAACATATGGACAAACGCATTACAGCTATGGAGAGGAGAATACATCAGTTTCAAAGGCTTATTAGGAGAGAAGGTTTCAGCTTTCACTCCAGAATTATGAATTGTAAGTCTTTCTGGGATATCCAGTGAAAGGTGAATGAAAGGACCCAAGAACTTAGACCCAAGTGTCCTCTTCCATTCTCATAGAAATGGGAGACTGCTTGAATATAGCAACTGGAGGACATGAATTGGCCCAGCAGGGTCTCTGGCCATCTTATTTGTATTGCATCTCTTTCCCTGAACATAGGTGATAGAGATTGTCATTCTTAGCCTTGATAACAGCTTTCTGAATTTGAAATGTCAGAAGAGCCTGAGTACTTCTCAGATGGTGTAAACTGCTGGCAAGAGGAAATTTCTATATCCAGGAGGATAATCTTGGGACCTAAGCCTTGGTCTGACTCACCAGAACTCCTTGGAGTATCTTGGGTCATCTGATATGGCAGTTCCTGATCTCATGATTCTAAGAGATCAGCTTGGGGCAGTGCCATCCTGGCTAATACCACTGAAAGTCAGTAGATTAACCAAAAGGGGTATGTGTGCAACATTCAGCTCTGGCATATAGAGGTAGACCTTGGCAATGATAGTGTCTGGCATATGGGGGATGTAGCAGCATCTTTGGCAGAACTTAGCTGCTGGAATAAGGGAGAGTAGTGCTTGACCTAGTCCAGAGCTGCAGGGTTCAGGTCTTCTGCAAGGATACAGGCAGGCCATAGAAATAGAAATGCCAGTGCCAATGCTCAGATCCCAGCATATTGCTTGGTCCTGGCATGGGGGGCAGAGTAAGACCCCACATATAACAACAACTCCAGTATTACTTCTGTCTTGGCACAGAGGAGCATAGTAGGGTTCAGTCCCCAGCATATGGTGGCATTACTAGGTTCTGGTATTGGAGGTCAATTCTTGGCCTTGGCAGAGTGGGCAATGAAGGGCCACAGTGGGAGTGGGCAGTAGCATGAAGTATAGTGACAACTTTCAGCAGAGTGGGTAGCAGTGCAGTAGCTCTGATTAGCAAGCAACAGCAAGAGCCCCAGAGGCAGTGGGCAGCAGAGTGGATCCCAGAGAAGAAGGTGATGGTGCAAGTCTCTGTGGTGGTAGAGTAGGCACAAACCCCAGCAGAGTGGGCACTGGGATGGGCAGGGACAGAGGCTGACTCAGTATAGTCTGTGGCTTACTAAAATCTGCAATTGATGGAGCCCCTCCACATTGCTGCCAGGACAGCACCCCATGGTCAATAGATAACTCCTTAAGTGTGGAAGCATATTAAAAACCTTTTTAGTTCAACTGAAAATAAGAAATAATATTTTGCTGGTCTAAAAGCCCTTTCTAGACTTGGTGCCTCCTTACTTCCCCCATCTTTCCTCCCTTAGAAAGGTAGGTTAGAATAGGTTGAGAACAGAAGAACTTTCTTAAGAAAACAGATTAAGGAGAGAAACCAAACTTTGAACAAATAAAACCTCTTGTCTTGTTAAGATCCTTCCCTTGCCCAGCCACTGAAGCTATTGGTCAAAACTACCCTAGGGAAGTGCCCTCTATTCCATCCAAAGGGAAGGGTCCTCTTCTGTTAGTCAGAAAGGATTTTCTACATTGATCTGTGGGAGGAGTCTTTTCTATCCTTGAAGGGAGTGGTTAAGGGAGGAATGAAAAATAACAATTGTAAAGCCACTTATGAAATGTTAACCCCAAACTATATTTCAACACAGTTGTGATTTTTCTTCTTTAAGATTCTATAATATAAGACTCATTTTGGGGTAGAGATGTATCAGAAGGCATGGGAGAGGGCAGGGTGGTGGTGCTGTGCTAGTTTGGACATTTCTCTAAGCTAGAAATGGTCTGGGTATAGAAAGACATTAAAGAAAATTGTTTCTGGTAGATGTGCCTAAATATGGAGTATAATATTACTACTTTTTCTTTGACACCAGGGAGAGCTTAGAGAATCAAGAGATGGTTATTAGGAGGCTTGCTTTTTGACCATAGGTAGGAAGTAATGCTGTCTACCTAGCCCTCATGGAAGAAGGGAGGCAATTCCTAAGAAGAGGCCTATGAAGGGTCAAAGATTTGATATTCCTCCACCTCCACCCACTACAGGGTTCCCAGGAAGGGGAAGATCTTGGCTGGCAGTCTGAGGAACACTGAATGAGTCATGGTACAGAGTAATGCTTAGTATGGAGGGTTGACTGGTTTTTGTCCTTTGTTTTTGAAGAGGACCAAAATGATATCACTATTTTGGGGGTTGAGGTACAGTGTGTTGGACTGTGGTTTTTTGGACTAATATGAGCCCGGAAGACTCTGCCACACGTCAGAAACAAATAGTCCATCTGAACATTTGGAGTGGAGCTCATTCTGTGTTTGCATATCTTGCTGTTCTTTTGAGATACTGCAGTTCTGCTTTGTTCATAGAGCACAGCACCTTCTTTGATGCATTTGCCATTATCTCCCATGTCTCAAATGGATTCCAAAATTCTTCAGAGAGATCTTACTTCAAGGTCTCTTAACCCTACTTATTTGAAGGTCTCTCTGAAGTACAGAGGGTAAATATCTCTTAACCTCACTGATCTGAAGGCCTCTCTGAAGTACAGAGGGTAAAGCCAGATGAGGATAAGAGACTATGATGGAAGTGTCACCATAATCTTTCTAACCCTTCTGTACCTGGTGCTACTCCTGGTCATCATTGCATCTGGACACCCACTGTGAAATGCAAAGATTTGGCATTACCCATAGATCAAATTATTTAAATTCAAGACCTGGCTCTTCAGGAAGGTGGAAGATGAGGCTAGCTAGGATATCGGATATTTCTTGTCTTCTATATTCAGTTGCTCCTTCCTGTGGTCATTGCATTGATCAGAATGCTTAAGTCATTTAAAAATCATTTACTTTTTCTGTGTTGATGTCCTAGTAAACATTGTTCTCCTGGTTCTTCATTTTGCATTAGGTCATAAAAGTCTTCATAGGTTCCTCTGAAGCTGTCTTTTTCATCATTTGAAAGCCATCATTTCATCACTGATTATAAGCGTCATGATTGAGTTTTCAAAAGTTGAATTTTCAAAATACTCATGATCTGTAGAGATCTCTTAACTAACTCTATATCCTTTGTGTCAACTCTGTTATCTAGTATTTTTAGTACTATTAATGCCATTAGTATTATTAGGGAAGCAATATGGTATATTGGGCAGGTAGGTGGTACAGTGAATAGAGTGCCAGGCCTAGAGTTTAAGAAGACTAATTTTCCTAAGTTCAAATCTGGATCCAAACACTTACTAGCTGGATGATCCTGAGCAAGTCACTTAACCCTGTTTGCTTCAGTTTCCTCATCTGTAATGTGAGCTGGAGAAGGAAATGGCAGACTACTTCAGTATCTTTGCCAAGACAACCCCAAATGGGGTCATGAAGAGTTGGACATGACTGAAAACAACTGAACAACTGGTGTATAGAACAGTGATGTCACACTTATAGAAAGCGAGTGGCGGGGAGGTGTCACTAAACTGAATACTGAGTTAGAAAACTACAAGTTAGCATTACTTATGTTTTACTTTATTTTTATTTAAAAATATTTCTTAATAACATTTTGTCCTGGTTGGGGCTAGACTCTGGAGTGTTGTGGGCTGCAGGCAGCCACTATCTGAATAACTGACTCCTCTGGTGTCAGTAGAGAGCCAGCCACAGAGTCAGAGAAAATGGAGTCCAAGTGTCACCTCTGATACATACTGGCTGTGTGACTCTGAGCAAGACATATTACTTTTCAGTGCCCAGGGCAGCTCTTTTAAGATTATTAATTTCAGGGGCGGCTAGGTGGTGCAGTGAGTAGAGCATCAGCCCTGGAGTCAGAAGGACCTGAGTTCGGGTCCGGCCTCAGACACTTAAAGCACACACAAACAAAAACCTAGCCGTGTGACCTCGGGCAAGTTACTTAACCCCAATTGCCCTCCAAAAATCGCAAAAAAAAAAAAAAGATTATTAATTTCAGAACCATCTTGAATCTGCCTTGGTAGAACCAATGTTTGTCAGAGCCTGGACCCACTAAAACCCATCATGGAAGCCTGTTCTCTAGCTATTATAAGGAGCTGTCCTTGGTATAGCTCATAGCAGGCATTTAATAAAAGTTTGGTTGGATCGGATTGAATTGAATAGACACCTCAGAGGGTTGTCTAGGAAAGCACTTTGCAAAATCTGAAGAGTGGTGTGTTAATATCTTGTTCTTTTAAGTGCTTTGAGTAGGTCCTTTAACCATGACCCTTGGGGGAAGGGACCCAGACATGCAGAGACCTTGGCTTCCTAGAACCGTGGCCTTCACACATATGACTGAAGAGGGCAGCTGAGGTATAAACAATGAACAATGGAAGGAGAAGTGGCTCTGAAATTGGGGAATCTGGGTTCAAATTCCACCTTGACATTTGCAAGTTGTGTGACCTTAGACAAGTCATTTCAGTGCTCTTGATCTCCATTGTCTCATCTGTAAAATGAGGAGGTTGGGGTAGATGGCCCCTGAGAACTCTTCTACCTCTAGATCTAAGATCCCAAGATTTAAGGTCCTGGCTGTGTGAGGCTGATCAATGGAATGTTTTTCAAAAGCATAATTGCTAGGCTGCTGGCATGCATCATTCTGTTCCACTCTGCTCATTCCCTTTAGGTGAAGGTTAGATGGGGGATTAACAGAGGCACACAGTAAATGAGGGCAAGAGAGGAGAAGGAAGGAGCTGAGAAATGAGCCTGAGATCACTTTGCTCAGGTCTCAAGGCTTAATGTACTGAGGGGGAGGAGACCTGATATCCCCTCAGAGCTAGGAGTTATCCTTTCTGGTGAATAGAGGCATATCTGGACTAACTAATGAGGTGCTCCAGGCCATATGACTGTGTATAGTTCCACATCTCAGGGGAGTAGGCTGGGGTAGGAGTGCTGGTGTTAGGGCTTCAGTGCCCCTGTGATTTAGAAAATCCCATCAAATTCTTTGGCCCTCACTTCATATTAGAGAAGATTTCAGAATTTTTTCTTTTATTGTAAAATTTGGGTTAATATTATGCAATACTATACATATATTTTATGTATTTCTGAGTTTCTGAACGTTTTCTATGGCATCTGCTGGCTTCCACATGTAGTCTGGAACTTCTGCAAAACTCCCCCAAGATTCCAGTTTAATTCCTTATGCTGACCTGCAATATATCAAAACTGTGATGAAGAAAGTCGTGATATGGAAGGGATAACTATACTACTATGTCACAATGAAGGGTTCTGTAACCCAGTGAGCAGATGGGATAAGTGCAGGCAAAGAGATAGCAGCATGTGGGAAAACAGCAGGAATTGGGGGAATACCTGCTCTTTCTACACCTATCACCAAGCCATTCAGTATGGCTGTGTAAATGTATTCTAGTCCTTAGAACAAAGGTCCATGGATAGAGAGCTATTAGTAGGTTTGTGAAATTGGATGGGAAAAAGACATTTTTATTTTCATTAATCTTTAACCAAAATACAGCATTTCTTTCAATTACAAATATAGCAGATCGACAAAGGGTTCCTTGACACTCCAGAACAATTCTAGGATCCTAGATCTAGGACTGGAAGGGGCATTTGAAGTCATGTTATCCACTCCCCTCAAGACTCAACTCACAAATCCCACCATCGGCAGCAGCCCTTTCCTGCTGTCTAAGCCTCCACCCCACTTCCCTGTGAGATTGCCTCTCATGTTACACAGTACCTACATTGTACACACCCAGTTATTTTCAGGTTGTTTCCCCCATTAGAGTGTGAGCTCAGATTGCGTTTTAGCCTTTTTTTGAATCTCCAGCACTTACTATAGTGCCTGGCATATAGTAAACACTTAATGAATGCTTGTTGACTGATGGGTTGATTGACAGATAAAATGGAGGCCTAGAAAAATAAAGTCCTAAGGAACTTGGGGAGAAACAGGAAAATCCATTACTCTTAAGGAGACCTACAAAATCATTAGAGGCAAAGGGGAAGGCAAAGCAGAGACTCCCAAGCCCTACTTTCCTATTGTTTGTTTTTCTTTGAAGGAAAAATCCTGACCTGGTTCTGCTTTATGCAGGGGCTCTCCAGATTGATGCCTGACCAAAATGATGGATGGTACCTGAGCACATTTTCTGACACTATAGCATAGACTCCGGATTCTTTATCAGAAGCTGCCTCCAGAGGAAGGCTACAAATAAACTCTCTGGTGACAGGAATCTCTGATAAAATTCCATTACGGTCCTAGGAGACGATCATGATCCGATTCAATAGCCCATGAGCCTGGGGAACCAAGGTGGGCAGAATCAGAAAATAGGTGTTACCACTGTGGAAATTTTCCTCAGCCTGCAAGCTCTTATATTGGGGGTTTCATAAATCAGCCAGTATCAACTGGAGATTTAAAATAGCTTTAACAAATTTTTAGCATAGTAGTCCTTCAATTTGAGATATTTTAAAATATAATAATATAGGGAGGTAGCCAAGGGTTGTGTTGACTGAAGAGGAAGAGGTCTTAGGGCTAGGAATTTATTTGAGTTGATGGAGATGTTATATTTTAAATGAAGGAATGAATGTCCTTGGGGAAGGAGACCAGGGGACAACTCACTCTTGGGACCTTGATGTTTTGGCCTCAGAGGGGCTTAATCTGGTATGTCACACAGACAGCAGTAATTCTTTCTCTGTACTAGGACCTCAACAGGTCATCTCATTCATTTTCCTGCCTCATGTCTTCAAGCAGACAGGATTGTTTAGACAGAGGGAGGAAGAAATGAATTTCTCCTTTGTGTTGGAAAAGAGGGTCAGAGGATATGAGTATGAATCAAAGCTCTGCTAGCTATGTGACCTCAGGTAAGTCATCTTCTTTCTACTCATTGACTCCCAATAAATCAGTATGGTGCAATGGACTGTGTTGGCTTTGGAGTCAAGGGATATGGATTTGAACCCTAGCCTTGTTACTTGCCTGGGCGTTATACAAGTCGTTTGTAAAGTGAGAGGGTTAGACTGGCTGACCTCTAGTTTAAGTCTATATGACTTAGCATCATAGATTTCAAGTCAGCGGGGACCCTAGATGTCATCTATTTCAAACCCTTTCCTCTAAACATGAAGAAAGTGAGGCCCAGAGAGAGGATACCACTTTCATGAAGTCATGCAAGTAACAAGCAGCAAGGTTAGCATTTAAATCCATGTCTTTGACTCCAAAACCACCATATAGTCCCTTGTATCATACAGACTTCAGATATACTTATAGCCCTGCCAAAATCTTTTCTATCTCTCCAAGCTGCTTTACCTCCTTACCAACAGCCTTGATCCCTTGAGATGCCTCCAACCCAAGGTCTGCTCTCTTGATTGGTGAATCCCTTCCTTTGAGACCGTTTTATGATTCATTCCCTGCTCAACTCACTCTCCAGACAGTTCCACCTGCTCACTAGCAGCCAAGTCCATATGTGGTTACCCTTCCCACCTGCTTTCCAGCTTCCCTTCATATTTTGTCTCCATCTGTGAGAATGTAAGCTCTTGTGAATAGAGATCACTTTTTTGTCTTGTATCTGTATCACCAAAGCTTTGCACAGTGCTTGGCATATAGTAAGTGCCTAATAAATATTTTATTTCTCACTCAATGGTGAAATGGGAGGGAAAAGGAAAAGAGGAAAGGGGGAATCAGTAGGAGGGTAGATCAAAGGAGGGTTTAATCCAAAGCAAAACTTTAAAAACATACAAAAATATTTATACCTCTTTTTTGAGGTGGCAATGAATGGGAATCTGGAAGGGTGCCAACAAATTGAGGAATAATTGAACAAATATATAATGGTATATCAATAAGATAGAATACTATTATGCCATGAGAAATAAGGAAGGAGCTAGTATCATAGAAACCTGGAAAGACTTATTTGAACTTATGCAAAGCTAAGTCAACAGAGCCAAGAGAACAACTGATACAGGGTCAACAATATGGTAATGACATGCAACTCTGAAAGAAGTAGAACTTCTGATTCATATTTGCATTTCTAGCATTTAGCACAGTGCTTACCATATAGTGTTCTTGTTGTTCAGTCATTTTCAGTTGTGTCTGACTCTTGGTGACCCCATTTGGGATTTTCTTGGCAGAATACTGGAGTGGTTTGCCATTTCCTTCTCCAGCTCATTTTACAGATAGGGAAACTGAAGCAAACAGGGTTAAGTGACTTGCCCATATAGTAGATATTTAATAAATGTTTACCAACTACTCACTGACTCTCTACCCCTCTATCTGCATTTCTAATTTCTGAAATCTACTTGCTGTTAAATTTCACGAATTCCTGGATTCCTGACCTCTGGGTTGTTTCTGACATCTGGAACTTTTCTGCTCCTCCAAACTTCACAAATTCCCAGATTCTTGTTTATTCCTGACTACCAGGACTTGCTTATGTCACTGAACCTTGGATTACTAGGGTTTCTAATCTTCATCCTTTTCCTGATTACAGATAACCATAAAGTCTTACTTTCAATTTACTGACCTAGCATCAGTACCATGATCTGGTTCTTCCAGTCCTGGTCTGTGTTTGATGACTCAATCTACTTTTGCCCATGACCCTTGTTTGATACAGCATCATTAGAGAGGAGGAAAACAAATAGAAAGAGCTAAAGAGGGAAGATGTAAGGAGTTCTAAGCAGAAGTCTCCTTATTTTTAAGTCAAATGTAATGGGATGTGGAGGAGTGGAGGGAAGGGGAAAACTGACCAATGAGGACTAAGTCCTTCCTGCTATATATTCACATGGAACCTGCCTCTAGAAATGAATGATGATGTTTAGTGGTAGAACCCTGCCCTGGTACAGTGCACATGCAAGTATTTTGTGACTATTTCTTGTCCAGTTACTGTGTGGTAAAGAAAAACCTCCTTATTGGCTGCTAAGCCAAAGGGTACATGTAAAAGCTATTAATGGAGGAGCTTGCCCTCTTTCTCCCTGACAGTTCTAATTGGTCACCATGTGGCCTCAACTTCACAGTGTTTTTGTTTCTTTTCTCTTTGTTGTGTTTCTCTTTCCCTCATCTGAGGTGATGGAATGACCTTGCAGACTCTGGAATGTCAGAAGTGATCCAAAGGTAGTTGATAATGGAGTCTATCAATAGCCAATAGACAATCCCAGTGAACAAATAAATCCCTGAGAAATGACTTCTTAGACTTTGCCCAACAGGGAATTGACTCTGCAGCTGAGGCACCACATTTTGCAAGCAAGGAAACTACTTGCCCACTATTTATGGAATACCAAGAAGTGGAATTGATGGAAGGAATGACTTGAATCAACTACTTTTAAGTTAGAGTCTACCCTTTCCAGGGACAGAGGTATAGAAGAGGAGAAGATATATCCCAGTTAGGGTGGTAGGGGACATTCTTGTACTTCTTTCCTTATTAAACTTTCTCAGCGAATATCCCTTCATAAAAGATAATTGATGTTAATTGGATAATTAATATTGGGGAGTTATCACTGACTTTGAAGAGATAACTGTCAAATTGACATTGGAGAGATAGTAACTAGTTATTGATATCAGGGAGAGTACACCAGATTTGGTGGGGGGAAGTCATGAGTTAGAATTAGAAAGACTCAATTCAGCATTCTCTGGAACCCTGAACAGATCAGTAACCAAACTCTGGAGACCTGATCTACTTGTCTGAGTGTGGGATTATTCCAGAGTCTTGTATGCAGAGTCATTCCACAAAGATTTATTAAGCCCTATGTCTCTATATCACAAATACTTTCTTTATGAAGCAAACTACTTGCTTTTTCTCTTTTCTGTTTTGTTTTGTCCCTTCTTCCTCATTTTTCACTCCACTGGTTATAATCCTTCTCTACAACTTGACTAACATTTAATGTGAAGGTATTTGTAGAACCTATATTTGACAGCATATTGCCATGGTGGGGGTGGGGAGGAGGAAAGGGAGGGGGAGAAAATTTGAAATTCAAGGGATTGTGGAACTGAATTTTGTAAACTAAAAAGAAATAAATTAATTAAAAATAATTGGTAGGTAACAGGCACCAATAACACCATAAAGAATGAACCTGACTACATTTTAACAGGCAGGAAAAGACTTATTATGGATGCAGGCAGTATGCCAGAATTAGCTCTTGGTGAAAATTCTGATCTTTGACTTCTCAGAGATAAGATTGGAATTTCTAACAAACAAGGAGAGAGAATAAGAATAAAAAAGAGATTTAACAAACTCTTGAAAATAAAAAAATGAGAAATGGACAACAGAAATGACACAGACACAGGGTATTCTTCAATTGGGGTATTAGTAGGAAATAAGTAGCATTTTGAAAGCAATATTCAACAGTGGACCACTTCATTATAATCTCACAATTAATGGAACAATGTAGAGAATATTAAACCCATTGTACTTATTGTTTGTTAATTTTTTAAAAGTACTCAGCTCAGTAAAACAAAATGTTGCTTTACAGGCTCTCATATAGCAAAGTGCTTCTCATCCACATTGCAAAATCATTCAAGATGCATTGGAAGATGTGACAACAGAAATAACCTGGTTCAACGACCCTCCTGTAATTGGTTGGTTGACTGTTTGGTTGGTTATTGTTCTTCATTCTTGAAGAGAATGACATAACTACTTTGGGGTCAAGGTATAATGTGTCTGACTGTAGTTGAACAGACCAATATGAGCTTTGAATACTGAACCAAAGGTCAGACACAAATAGTCCATATGAACATTTGGAACAGAGATGTCTCCAAATTTATACATCTCATGTTTTCTTTGAGCTACTGCAAATCTGCTCTTCCCATAAAACACAGCACCTCCTTTGATGTAGGTATGCTATGCTGGGCAGTCATGTGCCACTGTCTCCCATGTCACAAATCGATTCTGAAGTTCTTCAGAGAAACCTTGAAAGTTTCCTTGTATGGCCTCTTCTGACCACCATGTAAGTGCCTTTGTTGCATGATTTGTTCATAAAATAGTCTCTTAAGCAAATGTACATTTGGTATTCAAATAATATGACCAGCCTATCAGAGCTGTGCTCTCTGCCATAGAGTTTGAATGCTTGGCAGTTTAGCTTGAGAAAGGACCTTACTGTTTGGTATCTTATCTTGCCAGGTGATCATCAGAATCTTCCCAAGACAATTCAAATAGAAGCAATTCAATTTCCTTGCATGGCACTAGTACACTAGTCAGGTTTCACAGGACTCCAACACTGAGGTCAGCACAACAGTTCTGTAGACCTTCAATTTGGCAGGCTGTCTAATATCTTTTCTTCCCCATATTTTTCCTCAGTGTCTCCCAAACACTTGAGCTACCTCTGGCAATGCATGTGTCAACTTCATCACTTATGTGTACATTCCTTAATCATAGTATTCAAAATTTCTCCATTTGCTGTATTTGATGGTTCCATGTAATGATGGTGTGGTGCTGACTGGCAGAAAACCTGTATTTGCTTGGTATTAATTGTTAGGTCAAAATTAACACAAGCAGCAGAGAATTGATCCATATTTTGTTGAATCTCAGCTTCAGAGGCATCGAGTGTTCAATCATCTGTGAACAAAAAAGTCTTGCACCAATTCTCTCTATACTTTAGTCTTGACTTGTAGCTTTTTCAAGTTAAATAATTTACCATCAGTGTAGTAGCTGACCTTGATGCTGTGTTCATCTTCATTGAAGGCGTCTGACAACATAGCTGAAAACATCATGCTAAAAAGCATGGGAGTAAGCACATAACCTTGCTTCACTCCATTAGTGACAGGGAAAGCTCGAAAGTATCATTCATTATCCAGAACCTGGGTAATCATGATGTCATGAAATTGATTTACAATTTTGATGAACTCCACGCAGCCAAATTTTGACACAATTTTCCATAAGCCCTCATGACTGACAGTATCAAAGGTCAAAGTCAGATCAATGGACATTGTATATAGACCTCTGTTCTGCTCCTGACATTTCTCCTATTGTTTTTGGTCAGCAAACACCATATCAACCATTCCTCAGCCCTTTCTGAAGCTACAATGGCTCTTGGGTAGATGGCTATCTTCCAGGTGAGGCATCAGCCTAAGGAGGATTCTCTATAAGGAGAATCTTGTCAGCAATGACTAAGAGAGAGAACTCCTCCCTCCCCTCCAGGACCTCACCCCAACTCTCGCCCCATGATTACCAAGGACAATCTATTTCCTTTACCTTTATAGAGATGGACAGTGGAGGCATCTTTGAACTCCTAGGGGATTACCTCCTCTTGCCATATAATTCAGAAATTTTCAATCAGCTTTTGTATGAGCAGTGGACCCCCTGACTTGTAAATCTCAGCTGGAATAGAATCAGTACCAGATGCTTCGCCACACAAGAGGAACCTAATAGCATTCAAAACCTCTTCTTCTGTTGGAAATTTGGCTAGAGAGGGATTGACTTCAACCTGAAGTATAGAGTCAATGGTTTCAGCATTAATCAATGCTGATGACAGTCTGTTGAGAACACTATGAAACTGCTCAGCCCAAATCTTCAGGATCATGTCCTTATTACTAATCAATGTGGCTCTATCTGCAGAGTAGTTGAAATGCAGCATAGGTCTTTGACCCATGAATAGCTTTCAGGGCATCATAAAAGTGCTTCGGTTTGTTACTATTAATTTAAAACTGAATTTCACTTGATTTTTAGTGAGCCAAGAATCTTGCATCTCTGTAAGCTTCACTTTTACTTTTTGATGGAGTTAAATGCTGCCTTCTTAGAGACAGATGAACTATCCTGCTGGTAAACCCTGTGAAATTCTCATTTGTTGTTTTTCAGCTTTTGAACTTCCCCAACATTTTCATCAAGCCAGTCTTGATGTTTGTGAGTATTCTGGTTCACATGAGTAAGTGCAGTGCTGTACACCAAATCTCTGAAAGCTGTCCACTCCTTTTTTGCTCCACTGTTGCCAACCATGTGTTGGCTGAGTTTTTGCTCCAAGGTGTCAGTGAACTGTTCCTGCTCAGAGAAGCACTCTAATATGCTGACATTGTCTTCTGCTAGTTATTTTGCCTTGGGGCTGCTGCTTTTGTTGAATTTTTGTTGAATGTGAATATTTAGCTTGGAGAGGATAAGTCTATGATCAGTTCAGCACTCTGTGCCACACATTGCCTTACATCCTTCTGTCTCTTCTTATAATGACTTGGTCTATTAAATGGCAATGTTTGCTGCAGGGATGCATCCATGAAGTTTTATTGCATTTAGGTACAGGGAAGACAGTGTGATGATGAGAAGGTCATGAGATGCTCAAGTCTTCAGTAGTAAGTGACATTGCTGTTGTCATTTCTGATTCTATCCTTCCCAAGATCTCTCTACCATGTCTGCTAGTCTATGCCTACTCTTGCATTAAAGTCACCCAGAATTATAAGCTTGTCCTCTTTTGGCACTTTGATGATGAGGGTCTCCAAGTCATACAGTTCTTCTTTGACCTCATCAGGGTTTCTCATGGTGGGAGCATATACACTGATGATGGTGGTGTGGTGCTCTCCTGCAAGTGGCAATCACATTGTCATGAGCCTGTCATTCACTCCTTTTGGTAGGTATACAAGCTTGTTGATTAGATTAGTTTTGATGACAAAACCTATACCAGCTTCACAACTCTTGCCTTCACTGCCTTCACTCCAAAAATATGTGTATCCAGATCTGACTTTGGTGGGCTGGCCTTCATTTGCTAGCCTTTTTCACCCAGGGCTGCTACTAGCATGTGATATCTGCTGAGTTCCCTTACAACAAGAGCTGTTCATCTTTCAAGTCTGAATTTTGTGTTGTCCATAATCATGCACACATTCTGTGTACTGATGGTGAATGGAATCATCTTTGCAAAGGTTTTTGTACATTTTTTGTGTGTTTTTCAATTGTAGGGTAAGATCCCTACCTGCTGTGTTGGGTTGAAGCAGACAATTTTTAGGGCACTTTTTCTAGCCCCTTCTTCACAACAAGAGGTGATCAATGTAGTCCTTAAAAGGCTCCTCAGACAACCAGGAGGCTGCCAAATCCCACTGCTGCTTTCAGTGAGAAAATGATGCTATGGCCTGGGTCACACCCATCTGTAGTATTATGGCTACAGCTCCCATCTGTATCTGCACTGCTCTTGCTTTGTCACTTGCCTGTCACCACAGGACCTTGAGGTAGGTAAAAATGGTAGTATGACATAGCTGATGTCTTTTATTTCTTTCATAAATTGGACTTAAGTGAGGCAGAGTTGTGCAACGCCATCAACCTCACTCTTTGAGAGTCGTCAAAGTTCAGTGGCATGACAAAGACAGCAAAGCTCAGGATGCAGCCGATGATTCTGGAATCTTCGATGTCTAACCAAGCTCTAAGTGGTCCACAGCACCTGCTTCAGTCACTGTCACATCTGTTGAAAAAATTGTTCTCATCTGACCATTCCAGCAAGGGAAGTCTTCACACTCTTGGGGCAGACACCCCAACCCACCCCCAACTCATCAAAAGGTATGAGACTCCTCAGGTACCATCAGCCTAGTTCAGCCTGTCTGTTGAAATGGTTTATCAGAGTGTGGCCACTGTACATGCTACAGCTTCTTGGAGCCACAGGTGAGAGTTGGGTGGAGCAGGTGAACATCAAAGATGGTGGATCAAGTGGCTGCCAAAGGTGGAAGGCAGCCTTCACACCAAAAATACTAGTGTTCCCTGAACACACCCAACACCCATCTCTGACAATAAGTGTTGGTCAAAGCTTAAGCAAGATGATGTGTGCTCACCAAAGGGAAAGATCCAGCACTGTTGTTTATCTTTTGTTTTTGAAGAGGACCAATGACAGTATGGGGTGAATGTCTTGACTCTTAACTGAATTGTATTTAAGTGAGGCAGAGCTGCTCAGTCATCAGCTTCATTCTCTCTTCCAGAGTCACCCAAGTCCAGTGGCAAGACAAAACTCGGGACAAATGGCAATGGCCTGGGATGCACTTGATAAACTCAGCATCTTTGATGTCTGCTCAAGCTCTAAGCACTCCACAGATCCTACTCTGGTTGCCTTCATGGCATGTTGGAACACATTTTCCTCATCTGCACGTTCTGCTGGGGAAAGTCTTCACATGCTTGGAGTAGACATCTCCATAACTCACTAATGGATTTGGGTCCTGTCGGTTACCCTCAACTTGACTTAGCCCTTCTGCTGAGATGGTTTGCTGGGGTGTGGCCACTGCACTTGCTACAGTTTCTTGGAGCCACCGGTGAGAGTTGAGTACCGGGTGAACACCAAAGGAGGATGAACAACCCTTGAGAAGGGCTCAGTAGTCTTCTTACCAGAGGTGCTAAAAAAGATTCAGCATAGAACTTGAGGTTGAGGAAGGATTCCCTGGGAATTCTGTGCTCCTCCAGATCCTTTTGTTTGCAGGTAATATTTTGTTCACTGCATCAAGACCAAAGGCATTACAGAACCTCCTGGAAGAGGTCTGTAATCACTCAAAGTGTCTATCCACACAAGAAAGACCAAATAGATGAAGTATCTATTTCCCAGATTTCAATTTCACCTCTGTGAATTTCCTCATCCATAAAATAGAAATAAGACCTACATTATTATCCACTTCATATGAATATAGATTTAGAACTTGATGGAAATTTAGCATCAATCTCGTTTGCTACCCACATTTTGCAGATAAGGAAACTAAGTCTCTGAGAGGTACTTCACAGGGTTGTGAGTAAAACACTATGTAAAAACACTATTTAATGTGAGTTTTTACCCCTGTTCTAGGAACTTGGTACTTATTTGTCTTTTTCCTTTTATGCAAAAATCCCTGCTTTGTTTCTCTGTTTGATATTCTGGAACTGGGACCAGAGTTCTGCCTCTGAGTCTCAGTTCTCATGACTAAGTCTTTGAAACTTGCTACTAGACTTTTTGGGTGTTCCATGCCTCCTTGGATTTGATTTATTGGCTGCTGCTCTAGCCATCTGACCCTGTGCTCTGTCTGTCTCCTGGGACATCTACCCACTGGCTATTGCTGGGCCTCCTGAATATCAATTGTGTGCTTGACTGCTGCTGGTATATCCCCAATCACCTTCCCCATCACTACAGGTTTGCCTATTCTTCAGATTTTTGCTTTCCCTATTATATCGAAGGGGGACAATACATCCACTGATGATGTGGGAAGGAATACAGTCAGTGCCTTGTTCTTTCCCTGAGAAGAGATTATGTAAGTACTTTTGCCTGTGTCCATTAAAAGGCTCAAGATGAAGGGAAAAGGAATGGTATACTTTAAGTAGAACCGAACTATCTCAAACGTGTAGCTCCCACCACATCCTACCCCTCGGTGGAATGAGCCTTTAAATCTTCAGAGGGACCTTCTGACATTTAAATGTCCTAAAAACCAATATTGCTAAACAATGTTGACTTCAGGAAGAAGCCTTGTATAGGGAGCACTGGACTAGGAACTTAATACAAATAAAAGACAGATTAAAAAATCAAACAATATCAAAGTCCTTAGAAAAACTATAGTCTGTGCAGTAAGAGGTAATATCAGGGACAGTTTGCAGTGAGTCTCTTAATGAAAAATAGTGACAATAAACAGGAGTAGAACCAGGAACATTAGTGCCACTACAGCAATGATATTACCATCAACTCCAGTCACCAGAATCAGGACCATCTGTAGTAAAGTATTAAAAAAATGTTAAGCTCTTACTTAGGGACTGCCTACTTCTTCATGGGGATTGAATATAGTTAAGATTCACCCTGACCTTCATCCAGTGACACAGAATTGCCACCAAATTGGTTAGAGGTTTTTCTTTCTTTCAAATGAATTTCCCTTCTCTGTAAGGACAGTTTCACTTCCTCTTATGTTATTAGGAAGCAAATTTATTATTCATTCATTCAGTCATGTTTGAATCTTCATGACCCCATGGACCATAGCATGCCAGGTTTTTGTGTCCTCCAGTATTTTCTGAAGTATATCCAAACTCATGTTCATTGCTTCCATGACACTATCTATCCATCTCATCATCTGCCATCTCTTTCTCCTTTTGCCTTCAAGGGTCTTTGCCAATGAGTCCTGTCCTCTCATTATGTAGCCAAAGTACCTATCAACAATTTTAGCCGTTGGCCCACTGGATCTTTGTATCTAAACCACCCCAGCAGAAAGGAGATCTGCCAAGTCAAGGCAACTTACACCATTTCCCAAGGATGTACAAAACCTTCTGAGGGACCAAAAAACCTTGAGGCCTGGGAATTTCACTCAAGGGATAGAATAAGAAAGGACTAAAAGGGAACAATCAGCATTATGTCAAAAGTATTCCATCCTTACTCAGTAAGTCTTCCTAGAGGCCAGATCCAGGTAATCACTTCCTGCTCCTTCCTCCTTTGGTTCCCACCCTTACCTAGAGAGGTGATAATTCATCAGAGATGTAGCTTCTAAGAGGTGGGAGATCCAATCCTAGTATTAAGGGTGTGATGTCAAAATTATTGTTTGAAGACTATATTCCAGTGTTCAACAGTGCCAGCTGCCTAAAGATGGTAAGGGAGATGGAAAACCCAGTGAATGATATGGTGATGGGGTCAATCTTATGCCTCTTTTGTAATAAAATGAGTGCCTTGACCAGAGGAAATAGAGGCAATGTCAGGGGACTGATGAGGAAGAAGGCTGTATTTTGTGAAGAGGGTGCTTGGTGGCAGATTTGGCTGGTACTATAACACCATATTCTGAATAAGTTATCTTCAGTAAGGGCAAATCTCTTGCTCTGAGATGACCAAAGAGGGCCAATATAATCAGTTTGCCAGTGCCAGTTTGCAGGTCAAGAACAATGTGGGATCATGCCATATTGATCTTTAAGAGGCTGATGCTACATTTGGCATGAGGAACATTATTAAAAAGCAGACACATCATCCTTCATTAAGGGCATCATATAGTCCTATGTCCACTTCAATATAGAGTCATGGTTCTTATGTCCAGATTTGTGATGGAGCTAATCCTAAACTTCTGTCCTTTTAAAGAGAATCGCCTAATTGTTTAATTAAGCAGAATTTATGGTGTCTGACGGATAATGGGATGTTCCATAAACAGCTATTTGCAATAAATCAGCAAAAGTCCTCCATTAGTTCAGACCCCAAAGGAGTTACTGATTTGTCTTGTTCTCTCCATGCCCCAAACAATTCTGCTAGATTCATGGCCACCATCTAAAAATGTCCATAGATTACGATCTTATCTTCCCTGTCCCTCAAGATTCTCTCACATGCTTGTACGTGGTTTGTACTTCAACCCCTAAGAAGGACTTCCTGATATCCTTATCCCTCAGGATATCCCCTATTAATGAATTAATGGCTACTAAGGTCCAGTTGCATGTGACTTTTTCATAGGGAAAATTTGTCATTGAACAAGGTAAAATAGTGATCTCCAAGAACCAAATTCCCATAGATAAGGACCCACTGGACTAGTGCAGGAAGCAAAGCATTAGGGCTGGGCTGAGTCTCCCAATACTCCTTTTCCTTGTCATTGACTTTCTCCTATTTCAGTGATGATGATGTCATTCCAATTCTATTTTGCCAAGTAATGTCAAATGTTCTGGTACAAGCCTAGCTCAGGCCAATTCAGTGATCCAGAAATGGAATACAATAAAATACAATAAAATACTCAAAGAGTACAAAATGCCCTAAAAATTAATTTATTTTCAATAAGAGATTGAAAATGATACAATTACTAGTACAAATGAACACTAACCCCTGCCGCCTCCACATTCTCTATGGCAACAATGCTGAGTCAGAAATGCAGTCTCTCTTATGTTCCTCTTCATGCCTTAGGCAACAAGAAAGTAATGTTGATGGCTCAGGTCCTGATTCCCTAGACCAACCAAATCTTGAGGACAAGTCTTGCTTCTTTAAAGGGAAATCATCTCAGCCTATGAAAAACAGATGCTGCTCCCATCACAACCCCTCTCTCTTGTTAACCTCTTCATAACTGATGCCCATGTCTTTTCAAAACCTTTTAACTAAATTTGGAGTAGGACCCTCCCTACTTCCTTCTTTCCTCCTCCTCAGGAACACGAAGAAGCCTTTATTTAACTATGTGGGCTGTGTCCTCAGAATAAAACGCTTGCTCAGGTTTATAATGTACAATGTCATTTGGCAAGTACAGACTTAAACATAGGATAGGTGTCTTGGAGCAAGGGCTAGAAGTGAGGAAGTAAGTGGTACCATATATTAGAGGGTAGCAGAGGAATACGATTTTTCCATAGGCTCCAGACTACCTAGGTACCATGCAGTCCTCCTTTCTTTTCATTCTTGCTTATTAGCTGTGTAACCTTCGGCCAATAGCTTAACCTCTCAAAATCTCTGATACCTCCTTTACAAAATAACAGATGCTAACTAGATAACCTCAAAGGTCACTTTTATGTCTATGGTTTTATGAGATGATTCATGAAATCTTGATTTCATAGGTGACTCATGGGAATTAATCTAAAGAACCATACAATCATCTTGTTGGAAGAGACCCTAGAAATCACTGAGCCTAACTTCCTGATTTTATAGATGAAGAAAATGAGGTACAGTGAAGCCAAATCTATTTATCAATAAGCATTTATTAAGCACCTATAATGTACAAGTTATTTGGCTAGGACTGAAGATTCCAAAGACAACAATGAAATAGGTCCTTGATTCAAATAATTTAACTTCTTTCAAGGGGATAATGTGTCCCCTTTTGCATGTATATATAATTATATACAAAATATACACATAATAGATATAAAGTAAAAATTTTAAATGACCTACCCAAGGAAACACTGCTACTAAACAGAAGAGCCTAGACTAGGATCCAAGTTTCTTCAATATCAATCCAGTGCTGATATCTGTTTATCTACATTTGCATATAGCTGTTTATGAAACATGATATTATCCATCTGGAACACCATAAAGTCTTTTCTTAGCTAAACAATTAAGTTGAAGCTTTTTAAGAATGACAGAGGTTTAGGATTAGGTACATCATGAATCTGGACACAAGGACCATGCTGTTATATTGAAGTGGACATGGGACTATGTGATGCCCTTAACTAAGAATGAGGTGGCTACTTTCCAACAATATTCCTCATGCCAAATGTAGCATCAGTCTTTTAAAGATCAGTATGGCACCATCCCACATGGTTCTTGACCTGCCTCCCACTGGCAGACTGATTATATCATCATTAGAGCTGTAATGAGGAATTCTAGCAGCTGGGGCAAATTCATTTGGGGAAAAAGAAGAGACAGAAACACCAACACATGCCAGGTCAGCACCCACCTCCATTACCACTGATCCTGACTGTCCAGTGTGGTAGAGGACCCCAGGCCCTGTGACATTTAGACAATCTGGCTCAGTTGAATAAAGTCTCACTGATTTGGAGTTGAGAGAAAGTGGTCCCAGAGAATGAGCAGGGCATGACTTCTATGGTCCCTCAGGGCTGCGATGAAGGGTCTTGACCCAAGATCTTGTGAAGAATGGGGAGGGGGTTGCAAAGAAGTGCACCCGCCTTGCCTGAACCCTGGGTGCAAAGTCCTGCTGGGCTGGTGCTATTTACAATTCCTCCCTCAGCAGAGGAGAGGACCCCTCTCCCCAGTCCCTGGCCCCATCCCTACCAGCTTGGTACTCCCATCGCACGGTCTTTTACCTTGTCTGCACACTGTAACTGAGTTTGTTCTATTGGGCAAAGGCAATGGGATTGGGGGTGAGAGAAGGTGGGTTAATCAACTTCCCTTTTATTAGTCCTGGTGCTGTGATTGAAGTACTCTGATTGAACCTCTCCATTAGACCCAGGGCACAGGGTGGGGACAAGCTCATGGAGCATTTCCTTGCTCTCTAATCTCTCTGTCTAGCATTTTATCTTAAGCTGGGAGCCAGAGCAGTGAGGCATTTTGTGGCATTATTATTACTTAGCACTTTTAACTTACTTCATCAATGGAAGGGCTGAGGAAAAGCAACAGCTATAAAGCACCATGAGCTGCAGACAGAGAGATCCCCATCTCTCTGTGGGGTAATTTTTGGTACCTTATTTTCCAAGCTTGTCGCAATCCATTTATTAGTTCCTACCCTCTGGGAGATAATCCACTGTCATTGCCTTATTTTACACAGACGTGGATAGAGGAGGAGGGAGGTAGGCAGAAGCAGGAGAGATACAGAAAGGAGAGGATGCTGGGGGAAGGGCACATAGTCAGTGGTGGAGGTGAGACCTGAATGCAGGAATTTTGGAAGCAATCAGTTCAGAAGAGTTCTTGCAGGGGAGGGAGGGAGGGAGGAGATATTTTCTTTCCTCACCTTCCCTCCCATCTCTGATTGTCCTCCAAATTATCTTATGGTATATATGCTCCCTCCTGTTAGGCAAAGCAGGACCAGTGAAGGTTCTGTCATGGGCCTTGGCACTTGTGCTCAGTCATTGCTCTCTGGGGTATCTTCTCTAATATTCCCTTTCCGTTAAGCTAAAGGCTACACACAGTCCTGCTTTGGAGATTTCTAGTAATGTAGAGACCTTCTACGGTCTAGGTTACTAAGAAAATGGGACTCTGCTAAGGTTTCCCAGAAAAGGGGTTTTCAATCTGATGTATGTTTACCCCCAGAGCATGAAAACCTTTCCAAGGGAGTAGAGGGAACATTTCATAAATAACTGTATAATCTTATTGAAATATGCTAGAAATTTTGAATTCATTTTCAATCAATGGAGTTGACAAAATTTTTAGTGTAACCTTGCCAGAGAAAAATTAATTAATTCCTTCTTAAAAATTTCTTAAGCACATATGCATGATAAACTCTAGAATTTATTTCCTTTCATATTGAAACAGCATGAGGAGGTTTACCGAAGAGTCAAGGAACAGAGGGACCCAAAAAAGGTTGGCAACTCCCCAATCCAGAGCATACAAAAACTTGCAATCTGGGAAAGGCCCAGGTAGAAGGATTTCTCTAGCTCTCTGCATCTAAGAATCTGGAAGAGGCATCTGGGAGTTAGGAATCTTGCTGTACTTGAGCAGACCAAGGTAGAATCTCGAGTCGTCCCCTAAGGGGCTAATTTATGAAAGCAGCTTAAATATATTTTTAAAATGCCTTCCCTTTTCCAGAGATCTGGGAGTCAATTGCTGCTACTCGGGCTTCAGGCTCTCCTTCAAAGGGCATCCCTTGGGCAGATGTAAAACTTGAGAGGAAAAGCTTCTTTTTTCTTCTCTCTTTTCTTTCCCCTGCCTGTCCTGGAGTCTTTGCTCTTATCTAAGCCATTGACTTCTACTGGGGAGAGGGAAGGATGAGCCAGCTAGAGATCCTTAGATGACCATTTCTGGTTCTTTGCTGAATTGTGAGCCCCCAGAGGGGAAAGAAGCTGAGGATGCCTTAGGTTCCTCCATGGGGACTTTTGTCTCAGAAATACAGACCTCAAAACAGAGATGTGGGAGTGAGGCCCAGTCGAAAAAACAAAGACCCTCCCCCTGCCAGCTGCAGCCAAGCTAACCATCTTGGTAAATCCTGAATGTTATTTCTAGTTCTGCCCCTAATTGCTTTACAATGTTGAGAAAATGCTGCCTTTTTTTTTTTTTTTGAGAAGGCCAGTGTAGGGAACTCTCCGAGGAAACTCCAGTGAGCTTGGCACAGTGAAAATTTCTAGTCTTAGAGAGTGGCCTTGTTGTTGTTGTTCAGTCGTGCCTCACTCTTTGTGACCCCATTTGGGGTTTTCTTGGCAAAGACACTGGAGTGGTTTGCCATTTCCTTCTCCAGCTCATTTTACAGATGAGGAAACTGAGACAAATACAGTTAGGTGATTTGCCCAGGGTCACACACAGTTTATAAGTGTTTGAAGCTGGATTTAAACTCCAGACATTAGGGTCTATCTATTAGCTGTCCCAGAGAGTAGCCTAGGGGCCCTGAGAACTGAAGGTCAGTATGTGTTAGGGACATACTTCAATTCTGTTGGGGTTTTTTTTGTTGTTGTTGAGGAGGGAAGACAAGGCAATTGGGGTTAAGTGACTTGCCCAAGGTCGCACAGCTAGTTAAGTGTCAAGTGTTTGAGGTCAGATTTGAGCTCAGGTCCTCCTGACTCCAGGACTGGTACTCTATTCACTGCTCCACCTAGCTGCCCTGACATACTTCAATTCTAAAATCAAAATAGTATCTTTCCCATTTTTCCCCTTGTAGGATGGTGTGGTAGAAAGAACATTGGACTAGGAGGCTTGGATTCAGGGTTGTGCTGATAAATGTTTAACAACCGACCCTCTGGAAAAAATGTACAAACAGCCTACTTCAAAGTTTAATCTGCAGTATTAACATCTTATTCATTACTTTCTCAGGTCTACACTGGACAACCAACAAAAAGATAAAACAATGACTTATGAAAAGGACGAATAGCATTTGTTGATTTCTGAGATGTAAATGCTCATACCAGACATTTAACAATTGGATCTCACTAATCTGACCCGAACACTTCTCCTTGGATTCTATTCATCCTTGTTTATATGACCTTAGCCCAGTCACTTCCTCTCACAGGGTCTCAGTTTCCATCTCTATAAAATGAAGGAGGCGGACTAGATCCATCCCTAGGATCCTTTCCAGCTTCATTGTCTATGGTTCTATGGTCCCTTTAACACCCCATGCCTCATGCTTGTCTTTGCTCCTGGGTGTTAAGGTGTGCTATGTCCTCTCCCCCACCACCCCCACCCCCACCCCATGCCAGGAAGCCTTTACCTCACCCTCTGCTGAAATATGACCTTTGAAAATACAGCTCAAAAACCACTCCCTCTGAGAAAATCCTACTAGAATAGCCCCCACAACCACAATTGCTCCTTCATTCTGCATCCCTCTGTTTATTTATGTATCTACCCTTGGTTGCTAGGGCTTAGTAAGTACCCTATGTTTTCTATCTCCCCAGCTGGACTCTAGCATCTCCTTCTTCTGAGCTCTGAGGTCATGTCCAGACTCAGACACTTGCTAGCTGTATGACAAGTCCCAGGCAAGTCCCTTAACCTCTCTTTGCCTCAGTTTCCTCGTCTGTGAAATGGGGCTGATCATAACACTTACCTTCCAGGGTCATATGAGACCATAGTTGTGAAGCATTTAGCACAGTGTCTGGCACACAGTAAGCACGATATAAATCTTAGGTATTATTATTATATTATTATAAGGCAGCTAGATGGCTCAGTGGATAGAGCACTAAGCCTGGAGTCAGAAAGACCTGAGTTCAAATCCAACTTCAAACACTCACTAGCTGTGTGAACCTGGGCAAGTCACAATCTCTGTTTGCCTCAATCCATTGGGGAAGGAAATGGCAAACCACTCCAGTATCTTTGCCAAGAAAACCCCATGAACAGTAAGGTTCACAGGGCCATGAAGAGTCAGACACAGCAGCAACAACAACAACATTTTATCCCCCCCTTAGTGCCTAGCACAGGGCTTTAGGCACAGGCTTTGCTCTCTAAGGGCTGTTGAATGACTAACTAGATAGCAACCAGGCAGCTCCAGGCTCCCTCGTCTCCTCCCTCCCCACCCAGCCAGGGAATGCACTGGGTGAAAGTGAATATCTTTGCTGCAGAGAAGATTCATCATGGCTGAAAGCTTTGGTGCCTCTTTATCATATTAAGGACCAATTCTGTGGAAATTAAGAGGACAGAGCATCCTTTTTTCTCGAACTTGGTTGAACTATTCATCCTCACTCCTACAGAAGTGTGTGGGTTTGAGGGCAGGACACAGCGGGAGTGAAGGCCTAGATAGGAAGAAGTTCAGAGAAGCCCACCTTCCCAGGCTCTTGCAGAGGGGACTGAAGGTAGCTCTTTGAGGAATTTCATTCAGAAGACTGTCATTTTTATGGCTGTGCCTTCAGCCACGTTCTTGGTTCGGTGTGGCTTGCTCCAGACCCTCTGAGTCTGTCTGGTTACCTGCCCCAAGTCAGCTTTTCCCTCTGGAACCACAAATGTGCTAAGAGCACTCTCTCCTCCAAGAACACCAGAGTTCTTCCCGGGTCATTGAGACATTCTGGGAACAGGACATTCTAATGCCCCAGCCTCTTTCAATACACTTTCTCATCCTTTTCCTGATGCTGTGTCCAAAGGGACTGAGACCCAGACACATTCCCATTGAAAAACCAAGCTGGGACTGCGCTAGGGAGCATGTTCCCCACACATCTAGGGGAAAATTCATAGTTTTCAACTTCCTAAATGAGGGGGTGGGAGGAGGAATAGCAGCAGTGACCTGAATTCTTGGGCTCATTTTCAAAAAAGACCATTGACATCATGGGTGATATCTTTCTTCATGCATGAATTGGATTGAAGTGAGGTTGAGTTACACGAAGTCAGCAGTCTCACTCTCTCTTCCAGAGCCATTGAAGTCCAGTGGCAAGACAAAAGTCACGACAAGTGGCAACAGCCTGGGATGCAGCGGATGACATTGGCATCTTTGAAGTCTGACTGAGCTCTAAGTGCCTTCATGAATGTTGGAACAAATTGCTCTCATTCTTCCATTGCAGTAGGGGAAGCCTTTTCATGCTTGGGATTTATGGAGTATTCAAGGAAGACTAGCACCTCTGCTGTGAGGGCTTGCCAAGGCCTTTTCAGGGCTGCCTATCTACCTTTGTTGTCTACCAGGCATTCAACTCTCACCTGTGGCTCCAAGAAGCTGTGGCATGGGCAGTAGCCACACCCTGGTAAACCATCTCAGCAGATGGGCTAAACCAGGCTGAAGGTAACCAACAAGTCTCAAACCCATCAGTGAGTTAATGGCATGTCTAACTCTACACATACTAGCTGTGTGACTTAAGCTCTGGGTTTCAGTTTCCTCATCTGTAAAAGGGGTATGGTAATAATTCTTGTATTCTTTACCTTACAGGGCTATTGCGAGAATTAATTGGTCAGATTTGCTAAGGCAGTATGATACAGTGGAAAGAACACTGGCTTAAGAGTGAGAGGACCTAAGTTCAAATTCTGCTCCTATGTTTCCTAGCTGTGCCACCTTGGACAAGTCACTTTAAGCTCCCTGATCTTTACCTCATCTGTAAAATAAAGGGACTGGCCTAGATGGTCTCTGGTATTACTTCCAGCTTAAAATCTATGATCTTAAGAGGGAAGTAGGTAAAGTGCTTTGCAATATAACAGGCCAGCACCTGGTTGTGAAAAGCACATTTGTTTTATAGTCTGAGACTTGGCACTAGGAGAGATCTTAGAAGCTCTCTAGTCCAGTCCCTTAATTTTATATCAGACATGGAAATTGAGGCCCAGAGTAGTTAGTGGTTTGCCCACAGTCATTTAACTGAGTGGTACAGTTGGGATTTACATCTAAGCACCTTTGATTCCAAATCCAACCATGTTTTCACTGGAGATTTGAGCTTCAATGTGGACATGACTATTTGCTACCTGTTTGACCTTGGGTCAGTCACTTAACCACTAGAGGCCTCAGTTTCCTTAATTGCAAAATGAGACTGTTTGGCCTAAATGACCTCTCAGCCTCTTTCTAGTTCCACATAAACCCCATGAAACTCATGTCATAAGATTGTTGTAAGGAAAGCAGTTTGTAAAACTATGAGTTATTCATTCATTCCTTTTTTAGCTGTGTCCAACTCTTTATGACCCCATTTGCAGTTTTCTTAGCAAAGATCCTAGAATGGTTTGCCATTTCTTTCTCCAGTTCATTTTATAGATGGGGAAACTGAGATACAGAGGTTTAAGTGACTTGTCCAGGGTCACACAGCTGGCAAGTATCTGAAGCTAGATTTGAACTCACAAAGTGGAATCTTCCTGACTTCAGGTCCAGTACTCTATCCACTGTGCCACTCAGCTGCCCTAAGTATGAATTATAGTAATGATTATTATTTTATATTCTTGGCCTGCTCCTGGGAGATAGGCTGACCATAGACCACAGCATGAATGAAGGTAGGGTTGGACAGGGCAGGGTATCACAACCACCAGGCATCCCACAGCCAACATGACCAAATAGGACTGAAGGAAGACTGGGTTATGCTTGGTAAGTAAGTACCTGCAGTGAGGAAGACAGTTCCACCAGGAGAACAGCTAACCTTGTACTGGGGCTTTGTCCTTCAGCATATCGGGGAGAGAACCAGCAGGTGGAGGGGAGTACGTCTTTAGGCCCGGAGCTCACTCATGGTAGAAATTGACTTTGGATAAACAATTACTGTCTATTTACCTCAGACCATATGGTGTTGGGGAACAGGTGCGTGGGTAATGAAGAGCTGGGCTCCAATTAAGTGTCTGGGAACCCAGCCTGATTTCCTACCGAATCTTGTGCTTGAACTACAGTTTATGTATAAATGAAAGCTAAAAGGGATGAAAGTCCACTGGAGGCAGGAGCAGGGAGGCCACCACAAATGTAGCAGAAGAGACATATGCAGCTCCTTGGGGAACCAGTCACTCCCTTTGGCTGCCCTAGCACTACCAATTGTGGTTGTTAAGGGGACAGCAAGAGGTTTAGCAAAGACAAACCCTTTCTTTGAGACTGTCTTTCTTGATGCCAACGTTTGCTGCTTCTGGTCTCTGGGTTTTCAAAGAAAAACAAATGGTGGTCCTCTGTGTCTTATTCCAGAATGTTCCACTCCACTCAGGGGTCAAGGTGGGCTCTGATCTGGGGGAAAGTTAATATGGGTCAGCAGTAGTGGGACCTGGAAGCCCCCAAAGCTACAAGTATGTTAATAAGGGACAGCGACTTGAATGGGAGTGGTGATATTGAAGGGATGCTCCTCCCCAATCTGAACACTTCTGGGTGCTGTGCTCAAGACTGAGTGTCACATCTTAGGAAGGACAGTGCTAGGGTTCTTAATGTTTTGTGTGTCATGGACTCCTTGGGTAGGAGTCTAGTGAAGACTATGGGTCCCCTTCTCGGAATAAAAAATTTTTAATTGTATTAATAAATATTAATAAAAATAAAATTTAAAAATATAAAATATACAGGTTTACAAAGGAAACAAATTTTATTGAAACATATATCAAAATAACCAAGGCAACAAGCAACAATTAATCTCTTGCTATGTGCCAGGCTATTGCTAAGCATTGGAAAATATTGAAAATTAAAAACAAACAAACAAAACCAAGTTCTGTTGTGGGGAGCTCATAGGAGGGTAACCAGGATGATGAAAGGTCTCAAGATCCTACCCTGTGATGATCAGTTGAAAGAACTTCAGAGCTTTAGTACAAGGAGGAAAAAAAAAGCTTAGCAGCACCATGATTGCTATCTCTCAGCATTTGAAAGGTTTCCATATGGAAGAGGGATTAGATTTGCTCTGTTTGACTCCAGAGGGCAGAATTAAGAGGAATGGATAGAAAATATAAATAGGTAGATTTCAGACCATATCATCTCCCTTTTTGATTCACTCAAAGCATTAACTTACATGCAAAAGGGATCACCCGGTATAAAAGTGTCTCATTTATGCATTAAAACCTCACCAAGTGTGACCATATTCTTCGACTGCATCAACTAAGCTGGGGGCTCAGGTGGGGGTGGAGGGATGAGTGAATCCTATGTGTGAATATATGAAGGAGAATCATATCCCCCGCTCCCTTACATAAGGGGGAGAAAAAGAAAAAAGAAAGAAATCCTGACTGATAAAGCTGCTCCAAAGCAGAACAGGATTCTTTAGGAATCGAGTTCCTCATTGCTAGAAGTTAGAGAATTAGAAATTTAGGGTTCCAAAGAATCTTACCGGCTTCTCTGGCTAAACCCCCTCATTTTACAAGTGAGGAAACTTGGACATAAGGAGGTTATATGGTGTACATGAAGCCATGGTAGCAGAACTAGGATTTGAACTCAGAGCTTTTGACTCCAGAGCCACCATTCTTTCCACTATAGTTCATTGCTTCAAGCAGAGGCTGGATGATCATTTGGCTTTTTTATGTTTAATTAATTAGTTTCTCTATATTTATATCTGGGGCAGTTAGGTTGGCACAGTGGATAGGGCACTGGGCCTGGAGTCAAGAAGACCTGAGTTTAAATCTGGCCTCAGCCACTTTTGTAGTTGTGTGAATATGGGCAAGTCACTTCACCCTGTTTGCCTCAGTTTCCTCATCTGTAAAATGAGCTGGAGAAGGAAATGGAAAACCATTGCAGTATCTTTGCTAAGAAGACACCAAATGGGATGGAATGTTAATGGGATTTAAGATCTTCCCCAGCCATCAATAGGCCTCAGGTGGAGTCCATTAAGGGAAACTTACTTAGGGGAGGCTTGCTTGCAGGAAGGCTTTCACACCTTAGTCAGCAGAGTTGTAATGCCCTCTGGTTCTAAAAAAAGGTGTATATACTCTGAGGGTAGCATTTTGCTTTGGGGCTCACTCATTGGAAGAGTGTTCCTGTGATTTGACCAGATAAGACTCTGGGTAGCTGTCAAGGAGCCCTCCCCCCACTTTGAAAAACCCAGATGTTGGTGCTTCTCTCTCTGGTAACTATGTATGTATTGCCTTGGTCAGACAGTTGGATCTGTCTGTTGATCTGTGCTAATTTCTCAGACAGAAGCTCTATGTGTTGGTCTTTATTTCTCTGCTTATATTTTCTCTATTTTCTTTGTTTGGATTTTCTCTGAAGTACAGGATGCTAACTTTTCCCCTGAACTAGTGAATGAAATTAAAAAAGATTGTTGACCCCTTAAACAGCTGGCTTTCCTAGTAAAGCAGATCTAAAAACCTGTGCTAGCAGCCAACCTGGGTATGCCCATGTGGTTGCCGCTATATGGGTCCATGATGAATCAGAAATGACTTTATATAAACAGATAAATTTATATCTACCTAATCTTTCTGTTATCTATCATCTCTCTATATCTAATCTTTGTTTATCTAATCTTTTTGTTTTCTATCTTACTTATTTATCTATCCATCCACCCAACTATCCACCCACCTACCTACCTATCATCTATCTATTAATTTAAACACTGCATTTCCCCACCTCTTCCAGGACAGAAGAACAGAGACTAACATGGACCCAATACCACTACTGATCAGCACCAGAGCTTTGACCTGCTCTATCTTGGACCTGGGCCATTTTGCCTCTCCCCACACCACCTTTGGCTCTCCCAGCTCCAAAGGATTCACCATGTTACACTGGACTTAGTTCAGGCAGTTGACTGGCTTAACCTGCTGCAACTCAGAACTCCCAAACTCAAGGAATCCACCAGCTCCGGCTACCCCAGGAATCATAGAGGTTAATGACTATGTAAAGCTGAATGAATACTTGAAAAAGATATTCATGTAGGACTCAATGACCTCTCAGGGGCCCTCCAAACCCGAATTTCTATAATTATTTAGTGGATTACGGGGGAGAAGCCTGAGGCCTGAGGCCTGAGGTATGAACAGAAGGAACCTGATTTTTTTATCCTTTTCTAGGTCTGCTGGAGATTTTGCTGATTTGCTTGGAAGAGAGAGATGTTCCACCTTGTCCACATCCTTAGAAGTAAACAAAAGGAAACTTCTTGGACTGATAATGGAAGACTCTTCACATTCCATTTGCTCATCCCTCCATGTTGAGCCCTTCTAACAAGCTGTCAGGATGAAAACCAAATAGAAGAGGGGTGTGTGTCGTTAAAGGATTGTCCCTGAGCTGAGCAGGTGGGACCAGAAGGCAGGTACATATTCAGGAGAAGCAGTCTTGTCTAGTTGGATTGTCGAATGATACTTAGATGAATCTGTGACTTCACCAACTTGGAAGTTCCCTACAATTATAGAGATAGTAACCAATTCATGCCTGCCCAATCTATACAACTATCATCCATGTCTTCCCATAAGTTGCCCAGCATGCTCAGCTTCTCCCTGTACTGAAAGGCTATCAGAGTAATGCTTTGGTTATTCATTTGCCATTTCTCACCTTTGCTAAATGGCCAGCTCATTTTCTCTTCCTACCAGACAATTTCTTGGTGACATCTTTATAGAATACATTTTGTAGAATGATGACATTAGGAAAAAAAAGAATTTTGAAGATTTCTTTGTTTCCCCTGGAAACCATTGCCTCTGACACTGACTAAAGACAAGGTAGAAAAAGCAACTGTCAATTTAAGTATTATTTTGCTTGTTCATCCCTTCCCTCCTTCCTTTCATCCCTTCCTCCCTCTTTCTTCTCTCCCTCCCTCCCTTCCTTCTGCCTTCCCTCCCTTCCTTCCTTCTTTCCTTCCTCCCTTCTTCCCTTCTTCCCTTCCTTCTTTCCTTCCTTCTTTCCTTCCTTCCTTCCTTCCTTCCTTCCTTCCTTCCTTCTTTCCTTCCTTCCTTTCTCCTCTCCTTACCCCTTATCCCTTTCTTCCTTCCCTGCCTCCTTCCTCCCTCCCTCCCTCTCTTCATCCCTCCCTTCTTTCCTTCCCCCCTTCCTCTCTCTCTTCCCTCCCTGCTTCCTTTCCTCCATCCTCCCCTCCCTGCCTCCTTTCCTTCTTCCCTTCCTTTCTCCTTCCTTCCCTTCCTTCTTTCTTTCCCTCTCTCTATCCTTTCTTCCTTCCTTCTCTCTCTTCCTCCCTTTCTTCCCTCTTTCCTACTTTATTTAATGTTAACAAAATGTCCCAATGTCTATCAAAATTAAATTGTACCTCTACTGAATTTCCCTGTCTGCAGGACCTAGAACAACACTTTCCAGTCACAGTCTACCTAATCATCTGTCATTCTGGGAATGGGATTTAGGGAAGTTGTCTCACCCTGCAAGGCCCAATACACCAAACATTTTTCTGCAAAGGACTGTTTTGTTTCTTTATAAAAGTTTCTCTTATGCATTTTGGGGCTATTGCATAGCCCCATAGTGCTCAGACGCCCTCATAGTGCCCTCCTCCCCTTTATAATGAAGTATATTTAAATAAAGCAAATTGCCCTATAGATCATATTTGACAGTATGTGCCTCATTCACCATCCGTAGTGTACAACCTTTTTACCAAGAGGAGAGAAGCTTGTTTCATCATCAGTCTTCTAGATAGACGACTGATCATTACCTTACATTGTTGTGGGTTCTAATGTCTTTTCATGTTGTTTTCATTTGCTTTATTGTAGTCATTGTACATATGGTTTTCTGAGTTCTGTTTATTTCACCTTGAATTCATTCATATAATTCTTCCCAAATTTCTCTGACTTCTTCATATTTGTCATTTATTATGGTACAATGGCATTCTGTTCCATTCCTGTACCATAATTTGTTTGTCCATTCTCCAGTCGATGAGTATCCTCTTTGTTTCCATTTTGTTTTCCATTTTCCATTTTTCTAGACTTGCTGTCACCCAAAGAACTGCTATAAATATGTGGAAATATATGGGACCTTTCCCCCAGGGTAAGTGCCCAGAGGTAGTGTCAATGGGTCTCCTTTTTAGCACCATTCCAAATTGTTTTTCACAGTGGTTAGAACAATTCACAACTTTGTCAGTGGTGCATTGATAATTCTGTTTTCCCTCCAGTGTTGATGATTTTCATCTCTTATGATCTTTGTCAATTTTATGTGAGGTGAAACCTCATAACTGTTTTAATTTGCATTTCTGTTATTGTGGATTAGTGATTGGGGGCATTTTTTCACATGGTTGTTGATAATTTGAAGTTATTCTTTTGAAGATGGGTACATTTAGAGTTGGAAGGGACCTCAGAGGCTATTTAATTTAACCCCCCTTGTTTTACAGATGAAGAAACTGAGGCCCAAAGAGGTTAAGCAACTTGTCTTCTAATTTGAGATGAATTATTACCTGACTCTCTCCCCTTCCAATCCATCTTCCACATGGTTTCCAAAATGATTTTCCACATGAGCCCATGGCTCTGGTCTGGCCATGTCATTCTCCTACTCAGTAACTCCAGTGGTCCCCCCACTCCTGTATCATCTAGGATAAAACATCAATATCCTCTGTTTGGTATTTAAGGCCCTCCATAGGCTGACCTCAACCTGCCTTTCCAGCCTTGAACACATTTATATCCTTCACATACTCTATAGTCTATCGAAAACGACCTTTTCATTGTTCATTGAACTCAGCCTCATAATAAGATCTGATTGTTAAATTTTCAACGTGAGCCTTTACAATTTGGAAATCAACAAATGCTGC
The DNA here is from genome assembly GCA_011680675.1 of Gymnobelideus leadbeateri. Taxonomy (NCBI): domain Eukaryota; kingdom Metazoa; phylum Chordata; class Mammalia; order Diprotodontia; family Petauridae; genus Gymnobelideus; species Gymnobelideus leadbeateri. The sequence continues at coordinate 92,419 of WOXC01010084.1, read as the reverse complement.
AAATCAGGGCTTGATTTGTTATTTTATTGATTGACTAGACTTAAGAAAGTGGTGCATGGGGGCAGCTGGGTGGCATAGTGAATAGAGCTCTGGCCCTGGAGTCAGGAGGACCTGAGTTCAAATCAGGCCTCAGACACAACACTTACTAGCCATATGACCTTGGGCAAGTCACTTAACACCAATTGCCCTGCCTTTCTCCCTCCAAAAAACAAAAAGAAAGAAAGAAAGAAAAGAGTGGTGGAGGAAATATTAACAATGAAGAGTCTGTTGCTGACATTTTTTTCTCCCTTGGAGATCTGGTTGTTAAACATTCAACAGCAGATTGTTGCTCACATGTAGCACTCTCTCCACCCTTGTGCCTTTGCATTGGCTATCTGCTATGCCCAGAATGCACTTCCTTGTAACTACCTCTTAAAATCCCTAGTCTCCATTTTCTACATAAGGTTTTCCTGACTTTTAGCAGCAAATAATCCCTTCTTGGGGATGGGAGGGGGGGAGGATGGAGGAGTTTCAAATTACCTTGCATCTATATACATATATACCTTTATAAGTACATGCTATCTCCCCTGATAGAATGTAAGCTCTTAGATGGAGACCTCCATGTTTATCTTTGCACCCCCAGTGTATGTACTTAATAAATCTGTATTATAAGTATGTATTAATAAGTCTGTATACTTAATAAGTTGGTATATATACTTAATGAGCTCAAGGTCCCACACTGAATAACAGAGGTGGTATTTGAAGCCTTTCCCTCTGATTCCAGAGACAGTAATCTTTCCCTTGGACCTTGATGTTCATTTTCTTTGCCCACTTATCTACTGGGAACTAATTCCTGGTCTAATATATTTGCATTAATTCCCTACCAGACTTTTATCAGACCTATTTGATGCAAGATTCTCTCAATCAATATTTTCACTTCTTATCCCTGGTTACATTGATTTTGTTCATGCAAAAGCTTAAATTTTTTTATGTACTTAAAACTTATTTTGTCTCTTGTTTAGTTAAGAATTTTCCAAAGAGGTGGTTATTTTCAAATGAAAAACAAAAGCACAACAGTAAGAAACAGATGATAAAGAAATGATTTCCTTGAAAACCAATGTTTGAAATGAGGAAAATGAAGCATTTCTGGCATATCCAGGTTCCCAGGAGCTCTGGAATTACTTATGGTGGATCATGGAGGAAACAGACATGAAGCAGAAAGGAAATAGCTTCATGCCCCCTCCCTCCCAGTGTACAGGGTAGAAAGCAGACTAAATAGGCTGCAAGACGAGAAGCAAATTGAATTTTAAAAAATGCTCCCCTGTTCTAATGATCAGATGGGTTATTCATAATCCCAAGGAAAGAAAAAAGTGCCACTTGAAAGCAATGAGTTTTGCTTTGACAGTTTCTCCCTAATGGACAAGATATCACACATGATATGCCCATAAAACACCTACCCCCTGACTACCCCTTTCATTCCCCTGAATAAAGGGGATTGAATCACATGCTGAAGGTGTGTGTGTGGGGGTGGGGGGTGCAGGTGAAGACAGAAGTAAGGTTTTTTGGGACTAGACTAAGCAGCATCTTCCATCTCCTATGATCCCTGGAAGCAGATCTGCTGCCAAATGCCCCACTACATCATTGTAAGGACAGATCTAGAGATGGGGTCTACTCCCTTCTCTTGCGTTACACACTAGTCAATGTGTTTGCTAACAAAGAAAATTATAATAATTAGCACTTGTACATGCCTCTGAGGTTTTCAATCTGTCGTGTGTGTGTGTGTGTGTGTGTGTGTGTGATCTCATTTGATCTTCACAACCATGGAAGATAGGTGCTATTGTACGAATGAGAAAACTGAGGCAGTCAGAGGTCAAGTGATTTGCCCAGGGTCACATAGACTAGCAAATGTCTTAGGATAAATTTGAATTCAGGGCTTCCTGACTTTAAGACATTAGATTGTGAGCCCCTTGGAGGCTGACTTTTTGCCTCTTTTTTCAATCCCAGTGCTTAACTTACTGCCTGGCACATAGTAGTGCTTGATAAATATTTTTTGACTGAATGACTGGCTCTACAACCTAACTGCCTGTTTGCTGACCTAGGAGGGACTTCCCAAATAGGGAAATGTCATCAGGGAGTTTTTTTTTTTTTTCTGTAAACTGCTTACCAGGGGAAAGGCAGATGATGAGTATGATTCAGGAAATAGTGTGGACATTTGGAAGCTATGTTTGCCTTTCTTTATATTCCTAGCACTTCGTGTAGCTCCTGGCATATAGCAAATGTTTGTTGACTGGCTGACTGTAGAGGGGGGGCGTAAAAAGATCAAAATGGAAGAAAGAACATATAGATTCAAAGGGGCAACCAGGAAGTGTATGACTTTTAGAAGGACAGGATGTGGGCTGGCTGGTGGGAAGACTTCTGAAGAATACTGACTTTTAGAGATGTAACTAGGAATCCTAGCACCTAAGATACATTCAATTAAGCAGGTGGGAAAGAATGGGAGAGTGGAAAAATAAAGAGCCCAGCCTGTTCCCTTTGCCCCTCAGTGGTTTGGAGGAAAGCAGGTGAGCCTTGGGAGAGAAGGTTCACAGAGGGATGATTTTGTAAGGAATTAGGGGACTGTACATCCCCTCCTCCCTCTTCTATCTCCGCCATCAGTGACCTTGCTTCTTTGCCCTCTACTGGGGCTGCCTTCTTTCCAACCCCCTTGGGGATACTGGCTGACAGAGGGCCTTAAAGCTTTTAGTTGGATGTGGAGAATATAGAGCCAGGAGGAAGCATGTACTGCTTCCCCCACTCCCCCGAAGATGTTGCCCTTCCTTAATTACAACTCTGTTTACCAGAGTAAGCCATTAGGCACTACTGATGGTTCTGGAATCACTGAGCACTTAATGGACACAATCTGTGTACTTCATTCATCTGGAAGGGATCTTAGAAATCTAGTTCAGGGTTTCTCAGCTGCTGGTCCAAAGACCAACATCAGTTCATGACTAAGTTTCAATGGTCCATAAAATTAGATTGGTTTCTCCTCCTTGGAATGTCTTGCTCCCCCCCATCTCTACCCAACTCCTTCCTTCTTCCATGACTCCCCCAGATCTGACTCAGTCTCCCTCAGGATGTTCAGGTTTGAAGTACCTTTTGGATTAGAAAACACTGACCTAACCCATTTTGTTCAAATACAAAAATGACTCTTTACCCTCATTGACTTGCATGTCCTCTCCAGAAATGAAGTTCATGAGACAGTCATGCCTGCCCATCTTGTGTGTCTCTTGTCCATATATCTTCCAATAAATTCATCTTCATTTTATAGATAAGGGAATGATGCCTCAGGGGAGTTAAGCTACCTGAGTTAATTTCACACCAATGAGCACATTAGCCAATTAGTGGCAGATAGAACCACAACTAGCAATTTTTGTGCCCGAGGCAAATGGCCCAAAATGTGCCTGGGGGCCAATAGCAAATTTTGGCTTTCAAATCCACTTTTTAAGATAAATTTAGTTTGAGATGGGTGGAGAGAGTGTATGGTTATGCTCTAGATAGCTCAAATCATTTTGGGAAAGCTGATCATTAAATGTTTAGTTTGAGCACTTATGCCTTGGGAAATAGCACATATTGAAGATCTAGGCTTAATTTATTGTTTTGTTGATTGTCTAGATTTTTTAAAAGTGATGGAGAAAATGTTAATATTGAAGATTAAACTTAAAAGTATGTCATGGGTACATTGTTTTATTTTTGGGAGATGGTTGTTAAATGTTCACTTTCACAGCCCTAGAAGGTATTCTTGGACCCTGTTATGTGGAGGGGAGATGCTACATCCCCAGTTGAGATTCTGGGATGCTGCTTTTTGTGGACACAGACCCTGGGAAGCCATTTTAAACTCACTCTTCCTGCTAAAGAAGTGCTAAACTGTTGTTTCTAAATTACCAATGGACTACAAGTGATGTCAGCACTGTATACCATACATCAGTAGGTGCTCTACATCAGAAACAAGAAGGGGTTGGTTTGGGGCAGCTAGGTGGTACAATGAATAGAGCACTGGCCTTGGAGTCAGAAGGACCTGAATTCAAATCTGACCTCAGACACTTGACACACTGACTAGCTGTGTGATCTTGGGCAAGTCACTTAATCCCAATTGCCTTGCCTTCCCCCTCGAAAAAAAAGAAGGGGTTGGGTCTTATTCATCTTTGTATGTACCCTTATATGTGTAAATACTCAATAAAAGCTTTTCTTAAAAACAACACCTGCCTTTTGTTAACATGAAAACAGCAACATTTTTAGCATTTAGGAGGCAACTATGGTTCGGTTTTGTCTAACTGGTTGAATCATAGAAGTATAAATTTCGAGTTCTAAGGACTTTAGAGACTACTTAATCCAACTCTTTTATTTATATTTGAAGAAACTGATTCTTGGGGAAGTTAAGTTAAGTTACTTGGCCAGGGTCACAGAGTTAGTAAGTGTCTGTTGTGGGATTTGAACCTAGGACTTCCTGGTTCCAAGTCCATCACCCTGTCCACTGCACCACTCTATCTCCCAGACTCCATGGACCACATCAGTGGGAATATTGGGGACCTAACTAGGACCTGATGAGTATAGAATAATTAGAGTTTTGAATGTCTTTATAACTCTTGGTTTAGAAGAAATTGCCCTCCTCTCTCTTCTCCTCCTTTCCCTTTGGGTGAAGATCAAAGTCTGTGATCGGTGTCTAATAGGGAAGGGACTTAGGGCTTATAGATCTAAGTCTGAGGATCAATGAGTACTGTCTGAAAACTCAGATTCTCTTCCCTAGAAGTCAACAAAATGGTAGTTTTCAGTGGAGGGATGGAGCTCTGTCCTGGAGGCTACTTATCCACAGGTGGCATTTATCCTAACAAATCTGGATACTCCCTCTCCAAATCTCCCTCTGGTCTCTCAAGTAGACTTAAAGAAGCACTATCTAGGCCCACTGCTACTAGGTGTAGGTCTATCATAGCTAGACCCTGGTCTGTCAGAGCAGGAGTGACATGTTTGAATTCTTGGTCTGTATACCAATATTAGAACAGCTCAAATATGATAATTATGAGAGATGCCAAACAGAGCTTGGTGACCAAATTATTCTCTGAATGAGGGGTTCTTAACCCCTTTTGTGTCACAGACTGCTTTGGCAGTCTGACAAAATCTGACTCCTCAGAAAAAATATATCTAAATGTATAAAACATATTACAAAGAAAACCAGGGATATTAAAATACAGTTATCAAAATATTAAAAAATAAACTTGTGATCTAGTTATCCAGCCACAAGCTTAGTAATTACAGTAATTTTAAGGTACTTATGAGCATCAATGATATTTTGAGATATCTGCAAGAACTGTAATGTGATATGAAAATAAATGTGATTTCTATTGGTGACAAAGTCATAGATTCTGAAAATACTACTGTGTTGTTGTTGTTCATTCATAATCGAAGGAAATGCTAAATTTCAGTTATAGGTTGGTGGAAACAAAGATGAGACTTTTTCTTTTTCATACAATTTCAGAGACCTCCTCCCTACTATTGGACCCATGGACCCCAAGTTAAGGATCCCTGTTCTAATCAGACTGGTGGTATCTGAGAACCAGAGAGAGGAAGGAACATGTAGTTGGATCCATGGACCCCAAGTTAAGAATTCCTGCTCTAATCTGACTGGTGGCATTTGAGAACCAGAGAAAGAGGAAGGAACATTAATAGGAATTAACAATTTCAAGTGAGGGTCCCAAAGAACTGTGTCTCCTAACGTTCTTTTTTGTTTGTTTGTTTGTTTTTATGGTTTTTCCATGAAGGAAAGGAAATGCTTTTGGAGATGTCAGCTTGGGCATGCATCACACACAGATGAGTCTGAGGCAGTAGAACATAACTGCCCAGGTTGTTCTAGGTTGTACACATAGTAGAACCTTTGGATAAGCTGTATATAAGGAGATGTATCCACAAAACCACAAGACATATTCTTCTGCTTTTGTTTTCTCAGCGGTTGCCATGCCAGCAGAGCACAAAGGCCCATAGGACTGAGAAGGACCTCATAGACCCAGAGCACTATGAACACTCTATTCTCTTGTACCTAATTCAATTCACTTAATTCATTGAGTCCTAATAGTCTTTGAGCCATAAAAAGTTGGGCTCAAGTGCTGCCTCTCTGACACAGAGTGGTTGTGTGACCCTGGGTGAGTCACTTAGCTGCTCTAATTATTTCTCTGAGATTATAAATTACAGAGAAATTGCTGATCTGCTCTGGTTGAGGGAGTTTCCTAATCCAAGAATTCCATATATATATATGTATATATATTTGCTTTTTGCTTTTTTGGAGGGGTAAGGCAGGGCAGTTGGGGTTAAGTGACTTGCCCAAGGTCACATGGCTAGTTTTGTGTTAAGTGTCTGAGGCCGAATTTGAACTCAGGGGCCTCCTGACTCCAGGGCCGGTGCTCTATTCACTGTGCCACTTAGCCACCCCCCAAGAATTCCCTATATTAAGGAAATCATAGGTCCAGTCCCCTTCTCTTATCCCCTTATCTGGAACTATTATGTATGTTGGCCACTGGGGAAGAGATAAATTTAAAACAACAACAAAAACAAGAGCCTGCAATTTATTGGAGGAAGAGGAGGAGGATAAGACATGTACAAAAATAAATATAATACAGGTTAGGAGAAATGAGAATTAGAATAGTGCAAAAAAGTCAAACAGAATGCCTTAACATATCAAGGAGAGTAAGGAGGGAAGGAAATAAGCATTTATTAAATGCCTGTTAGGTGCCATACGCTGTTTTTAAGCACTTTCCAAATGTCTCACAACCACCCTAGGAGGTGGGAGCTATTATTATCCTCATTTTATGGGGATGAAACCGAGGTATACAGAGGTTAAGTGAATTATTCAGGGTCACACAGCCAGTAAGTGTCTGAGGCTGGATTTGAACTCAGACCTTACTAAATCCAGCCCTGGTGCGTTATCTGCCCCCTAGTTGTCTGAGAGAGCCTTTATCTCTCTCTCTCTCTCTCTCTCTCTCTCTCTCTCTCTCTCTCTCTCTCTCTCTCTCTCTCTCTGACATGATGCTGACCCAGGCCTTAGAGAATGGGAAGGATTTGTGGATACCGGGAAGGGCATCTGTTCCAAGGATGACGGGCAAGTGTGAACAAATTCATGGAAGCAGGATAAGACAAGAAGAGATGGAAAACAGACTTAAGTCTAGTTTGGCTGGAAATAATATGCAATGAAAGGGAAACGAAGTTGGATATTTCCCACTCTTGCTTATGCATGTTGTGGAAAAGTACCAATTATTTGATAAGATGCCTAGGCAAGTCCCACTGCCCTCTTGGGTAATCCCATTCTGACTCTGTTTGGTCAGCCTGACTACCCTCTTTTGAATTGTTGTTTTTATTATTATGACAGACAATATGGTATGGTAGAAATGGTATTTAGACAGGGAGTTGGGAGACCTGAATATGTTGCTATGGGCCAATCACCTGACCTCTGTGAATCTCAGTTATTTCATCTGCAAATGACAGGGAGGGCTGGACCTAGATTCAAGACCTGTCTCTGTCCATCAGCCAATCACCCAACTTCTCCAGCAACTGTCCGAGATTGCGAATTATTCTCAATGGGCTGAGAGAGCTTCCATAACAGGAAGTTCTCTACATCAATGAAATCACATGTCCACACAAAAGATATCTTTGTGAAAATGCAGGTAATAATGTTTTTAATGCTTATCTCACAGGCCTGATGTGAGCAAAGTGTTTTCATAAGCCCCAAAGTGCTATATAAATTGAAGTTATTATTATCACGGACATTTCCACGGTGCTATCTTGGGAACAAGAGAATGAAGCTGGGCCAGGTGCTAGTAGGTGTCTAGGCATGAGATGGCCTTGATGACAGTTATAGTCATACCAGAGACCAATCAAAGAAAGAGTCAAAGGTCCTGTATGTACAAAATATTTATAGCAGATCTCTTTTTGTAGTGACGGAGAACTAAGGGGGTACTCGTGGATTGGGGAATAGCTTAATAAAGTCTGGTTATATCAGTGTCATAGAATACTGTTGTGCTGTTAAGTCATCAAAAAGATGGTTTCAGAGAAATCTGGGGAGACTTGTAAGAACCAATGCAGAGTGAAGTGATCAAAACAAGGAGAACAATTATGCTATAATATCAACATTGATAAAATGAACAATTTTGAAAGACTTTAAGGACACTGATATGAATCGATGACCAGCCATGATTCCAGAGGACTGATAATGAAGAATGCTACCTATCTCCAGAAGGATGTGATGGACTATTATTCAGAAAGAGACACACATCTTCAGTCGTAGCTAATATGGACATTTGTTTTGCTTGACACTGCTTATTTTGTCATAGTTTTGTTATTCTTTTCTTCCCACTAATGGGTTTGGTAAGTGGGAGGGAGGATGAAATAAATGTTAATTAAGAAAAAAAGTTGCTGTTGAGTTGTGTCCGACTCTTCATGACCCCATGGATCATACTATCCATGGGATTTTCTTGGCAAATGTATTGGAGTAGTTTGCCATTTCCTTGTCTAGTGGATTAAGGCAAACAGAGGTTAAGGGACTTATCCAGAGTCACACAGCTAGTAAGTGTATGGAGTCATATTTGAATTCAGGTCTTCCTTATTCCGGGCTCAGCACTCTATCCACTGAACCATCTAGCTGCCCTTTAAAAAGATAAAAGATATCAGTCATCAAAAAAGGCTTGGGCATTTGTACTTGTGAAGTGTTAGAGCTAATAGATGCCTTATGAAGTAGCCAGGTCAACTCTTCTCATTTTATTCCTCTGCTGTGATTCAGTGGAAAGACCACTGGATTTGAAATCAGAAGACCTAGGTTCCAGTGAAAACTCTGCCATTTACTAGCTTCTGACTTTGGGCAAGTCATTTAACCTCTTTGGCCTCAGTTTCCTTATCTGTGAAAAGAGGGACCTGGGCTAGATGACCACTAACTAAGGTACTTTTCAGCTCTAAATCTGTTGGACATTATGGAAGTGAATCATTGGATTGAAAGAGTCTTTGGAAGACATCTTGTCAATCAATCTATAGAAGAAGTAAGGCATAGTGGAAAGAACAGGGATTCTAGAGTCAGAGGTCTTGGGTTGGAATCCACCTCTGATACTATCTACCTGATCTTGGGTCTCTCCTGCTGCTTAGTTCATCTCCTCCGGCCTTAGTTCCGCCCCCTGTAAAATGAGGGGGTCAGGATGTAGACCATAATCCAGCAGTGATCAGTCAAGCAGGTAGAAAGAGAACCAGGATAGAGGAGTGATAAAAACAAGGATGGAGGGATGGATTGGGAAGTAATGGTGGTCGACAGTGTCAAATGCTACACAAGGTCAAAAATGACAAAGATGGAGAAAAGGGCATTGGATTAAGCAATAAGGAAATCATTGGTAACTCAGGAAATTGTAGTTTTGGTGAGACGATAGGGACAGAAACCAGATAGTATGGTGTTTAGGAGTGAGAGATGAGAAAATTGAAATTTTTCCACCCCAGGAGCTTGGCTGTGAAAGGAAAGAGAAAGAGTGCACTAGTTTGAGAGGATCATAGAATCTAATGAAGGACTTTTAAGGACTGGGGAGACCTGGGCATGTTTGAAGGCAGTAAGGAAGGACCCAGAGGAGAAAGAAAGGCTTAAAATTATAGAGAAGGTATATGATAAGTGACTTGCAAGTAGATATTGTTTCATTCTCTTTAAACTTTTATCCCCAGTGCCTAAGCACTTTGACACAGTAGGCACTCAGATACTTGATTGATTGAAAAGCATTTTAAAGCTCATCTATAGCCTCTCATAGGTAGATGCTCCTCAATTAAATTCATTTAGATGTAATTCACATATACTGAGCACCTTCTATGTACAAGAAATGATTTTAGTATAGGGGATACAAACATTAATGTCTTTGGCTCTGCTCCAGAATAGACCGTAATGCAGATTGTCAGGGATTCTTCCAGGCTGGCTTTTCTTGTGAACTCCACTAACGAGAATTCTACCCCAATGAAACCCATAATGTACCATTGATCCTTTCACTTTAATGGAAAACTTAAGGAATGGGTGACTGAATAAAACATTTATTAAGTGCTTACTATGTGCAAAGCACTGGGCTGTGATACAAAAAAAGAAAAGTAAGATAGTCCCTGCTCTCAAGGGGCTTACATTCTGATGGGGGAGACAATACATATAGAAGGTTTCCATTTCAAATCAGGTGGGAAAATCGCATGATTCTTAAGGGTGCACAGCAAAGCAGAAAGTAATGCTAAAAACAATGAAATCCTTAAGTGAGGTGAAGTGTAGTCCTTAGGTTGATGAAGAAGGGGATGGAGAAAAGGGGTGGGAGAGGAAGAGGAGAGAACTTTTCTGTTCTTCTAACCTAGAAAGGGTCATTATATAGTAAATGGAGAAACCATATACACCTGTCCTACGAGGAACGAGGATGAGAAAATGGGCTTAATGCACCAAGAGAACGCTAAGATAAAGAAAGAACTCCTTTTTTGGGAGGGTTGTTGTGTGCTAAACAGGTTACCTTGAGGGCAGCTAGGTGGTATAGTGGATAGAGTGTCAGTTCTGGATTCATAAGGACCTAAGTTCAAATATGACCTCTGACACTTCTTGCTAGTTGCATGACCCTGGGCAAGTCACTTAACCCTGTTTGCCTCAGTTCCTCATCTGTAAAATGAACTGGAAAAGGAAATGGCAAACTTCTCTAGTATCTTTGCCAAGAAAACCCCAAATGGGGTTAGAGCATTGGACAGATTCAATAACAAAACAGTTTAACTTAGTGCAGAGAATCTTAACCTTAGATCCAGAAACTTAAAAAAAAATTTGGTAACTGTATTTCAACATAATTTATTTCCTTTGTAACTCAATATATTTTATTTTGTATATTTAAAAACATTCTTCTGAAAACAAATCCATAGGCTTCACCAGACTGCCAAAGGGGCCCAGACCACAAAAGTGATTAAGAATTACATGTCTCTAGGGAGATGTAGGCTCCCCAGCCCCAGGGGTCCCTTCCAGATCTAACATTTGAAGATTCTAGATCTTTCACAGAGGCAAACATTTTTCCTGGAAGCAGGGAATTTGAGATGCCCCCCCAAAACCCTTCTAGGATAATTCCATAGCTCTTTCTTTAACCATCAGACCCTCCACCTGCTGCCTCAAGCAGGCTGACATGGAACACCAGGGCAAAAGCTAAAATTCTTCCTTGAACTCCATTTCAGACTGCTTCCATTTCCTCCTGGGAGCCTCTTGGCTCCAAACTGGCTTATTTATAACCCTGCTACTTCTGGAAAGGGGATGATTAGAGAAGAGCTCAATAAGGCATGCCACTTCAGCTTCAACTCTGTGGCAGCTGCTGGGCAGGAGTGAATGATGGAGGGTAAAAATTACTACCCTTACAAGAATGAATTCTTTGGCCACCTCAGGGCAGAGGGACAGTTTACTGAGCTCGTGGGAGAACTAGAGGTTGAGGTCAGAGTCCCTGGGAGAGATAGAATGCTTGCTCTGAATCTTTCCCAGAGTGCATTCTCAGGGTAGGGGTGGGGGAAAGAGGAAAGGGGGAGAGAGAGAGAGAGAGAGAGAGAGAGAGAGAGAGAGAGAGAGAGAGAGAGAGACAGAAAGAGACAGAGAGACAGAGACAGAGAGACAGAGACAGACAGACAGACAGACAGAGACAGACAGACAGAGAGACAGAGACAGAGAGACAGAGACAGAGACAGAGACAGAGAGACAGAGACAAAGACAGACAGAGACAGAGACAGAGGCAGAAACAGACAGAGATAGAGAGACAGAGACAGAAACAGAGGCAGACAGAGACAGAGACAGAAACAGAGGCAGAGACAGAGACAGAGAGACAGAGACAGAGCGAGAAACAGAGAGACAGAGAAATAGACAGAGAGAGAGAAAGAGAAAGAGAGTGAGGGAGGGGAGGAGGGAGAGAGAGCAGAGAGAGATTGAGGTAGAGACAGAGAGACACTTTTCGTATTATTTGCAGGTTATTCAGTTGAAGTCAAAATGCGTAGGTAGCCAGCCCCACCAACCCTGCTTCTTCTTACTACCTCTCTTTGAGAAACATCATGGTGTAGAAGACAGGCACGGGATGGACTTGGTTTCAGGAAGACCTGAATTAAAATCCCATTTCAAAACACTATGTGACCAGATATTCAGTCATCCTGCATTTATAAATCACCTTCTAAATGCCTATTAAGTGCCTACTATGTGCATTGTATTAAACAAGGCAACAAAAAACTGAGACTAAACACACAGTCCTTGCTCTCAATGAGCTCACAGTTTAATAGAAGAGACAAGGTACAAACAATAATGTGTTAGCCAGATATATACAGAATAAACTGGAGCTGGTCTCAGAGGGAAAGTACGAAGATTATGGAGGACTAAGCAAGTCACTTTAATCTCTCAGGGCCTGTTCCTTCATCTGTGAAATGAGAAGGTTGGACTCCATCACCCCTTTCAGCTTTGAAACTATGACCCTATGATCATTCCCAGACTCCATTTCTTCTTCAAAGCTAAATCTAGTCTGCAGGAGAAAAACACACAAAGCTGGTTGGGTTCTCCAAGGCATGACCGGCCTACCTGCTGGTATGGGCCTGGTTAGAGAGCCCCTGGGGACCCAAGACGGGTGAATGAGGGAGATGCCAGGCCTTCTCAGCTGCCTTCTTATAGCCTATAATGTCCAGGTCAAATGAACATGAAATTGACTTTCTCTTCATCTTTTTCATGGATCCTTTTACCAATTTGGTGAGGCCTATGGACCCCTTCTCAGGAGACGTTTTTAAATGTACAAAATTATAAATAAATTTTATTGAAATAAAATTTTGTCTTTATTATCTCTCTATATCTATTTCTATCTTTATCATCTCTGTCTCTCTGTCTCTATCTCTGTGTATATATCTCTGTGTGTATATCCATATTTCTGTCTCTCTCTCTGTCTCTGTATGTATATATCTCTGTGTGTATATCTATATCTATGTCTCTCTTTCTGTCTCTGTCTCTATCTCTGTGTGTATATCTATATCTATGTCTCTCTGTCTCTCTGTCTCTGTCTCTATCTCTGTGTGTATATCCATATCTCTGTCTCTCTCTCTGTCTCTGTCTCTGTGTGTATATCCATATCTCTGTCTCTCTCTCAGTCTAGCTCTCCATTTTACAGCTTCCAGGTTAAGGAGCCCTCCTCTATCGTACCATATGTTATATCGGGAACTCCTTTCATGGCTTGTTGACTTGGTGAGCACCAAGACACCCCGGGACATGCCCCGTTGCTCTATGGGAGAAAGGAGAGCTCCAGACCCTCCTCCAGGGTGGGCCCTACAAGATCCTCAGTCTAGGCCCTTGGAGGCACACAACAGTTCCCTCGGGATGGGAAGAAACCAGGCTGAATGAATACCTGCAGCTGCTCTCCACTTCGTCCAGAAAGGGAGGTGGGAGAGGATGGAGCTGCTGGGGAAGTACAGTGTGTCCTAATTACACACTCCTCTGTGACAGCCAATGTCACAAGATTAAAGGAATCAAGCCAAGAGACCCTTCAGCAGCTCCCCACCCCCCTCCTCCCCAGAACCAGGAGCACCGTATGTAGGCGATTAGAAAACGAAGGTAATGGTTAGAAAGATAATTTCCTTGGCTCGGCTTGCCTGTTGCCAGCCTTCTCTGCCTATCTGCCTGTCAACATCTCTGCTTCCCCGTCTTTGTTTTTCAGATTCATTTTCTTTTTGTTAGCACAGGACTGAGTAGAAAGAAAACAAATTAACCACCTCCCTCTCACCACCATCCCTCACTGCAGAACCCTCGTTTAATGTTTAACTTTCCCCTCTCTCCCTCCGGCATTCTCTCTTTCCCTTCTGTGATTTTGCTTTTTTGGTAGTTTGGCTTTCTCCTTTTTTCCCCGCTTTCTCTTCCTTTTTCCTCATCAAGGTGGGAGCAGTAGCATTGGAGGGTTTGGAACTCAGTAAGCCTGGATTCCATATCTCTGCTCTGCTACTGACAAGCTGTGTGACCTTGGGCAAGTTACTTTCCCTCTATGCACCTCAGTTTCCTTTTCTGCAAAATGAGGGGATGAGACTATATGACACGTAAAGCTCCTTTGAGCTCTAACATTCTAATTTCTCTCCTCCCCTCCCTTCCTCCCTTCTTCTCTCCTTTCCTTCCCAGGGATGTGAGTCTAAGGATAAGACATACACAGACCCTGGGATTTATGTCTATGGGGAAGTAATCAATCAACCAACAAGCACTTCTTAATTTCCTCCATTGTGCCAGGCACCATGCAGAGAGGACTGGGGATATAAAGACGCAGGTGAAACAGCTCCTGCCCTCAAGAATCTTTCATTCTAAAGGCAGAGACCATTTGTAATACATAGACACGTACAAAACATATATGTAACTGAACTTGGGATTGGGGAAGTCAGTCTGAAATCCAGTTATATTCACATAATGAATACAAAGTAATCTTGGGAAGGAGGGCATTAGGAACCGAGGGCAGGGGAAGGGGCACCGACTATGTGCCAGGCACCGTGCTAAGCCCTTTGCAAATATTCCAGTTGATCCTCATGAAACACGGGGAGGCAGGTGCTATTCTTATTACCCTCACGTGGCTGTTGTTGTTCTACTGTATCCAGAGTCAGGCTGATGGCGTTACCCAGCTCTGTCTCACTTAAAATCAATTCACTAGCAAGTTAAGAGATCATCCTTGTGATGTCATTGGTCCTCTTTAAGAACAAAGAATGAACAATAATCCTCATTTTACAGTTGTGGAAACTGAGGCAGACAAAAGTTATGTGACTGTCCCAGGGTCATGCGCCTAATAAAGCTGAATTTTTGTTCAGGTCTTCTGACTCCAGGACCAGCACTCTACCCACTAAGACACTTAGCTGCCTGGGAGGGGGGCATAGTGGAGGTAGGGACAGGAGAGGCTTAAATTAAAAGATGATTGTTGATCTGACACTTAAAGGAAACCCAGGATCCCAAGAGGTAAGTGGTAAGGAGGGAGTGCCTTTCAGGTCTGGGGGTACAAAGGCAGAGGGACAGAAGTACCACGTATAAGGAAGAGTGAGATGACCAGTCTGACTGGACTTTAGAATGGATAGAGAACAGTAATGTATCAGAAGCATGGAAGGGCAGGAAGAGGCCAGGTAGAGAAGAGCTTTAAATATGAAACAGAGGACTTTTTATTTGATTCCAGAGGGGTGTGTGTGTGTGTGGTTGTGAGAGAGACAGAGAGAGACACAGAGACAGAAACAGAGAAAGAGGCAGAAAGAGAGACAGATACAGAGAGATGGCTAGACCTGCATTTTGGAAAATCACTTTGGCAGCTGTGTGGAGGATAGTTTGCCCTGGAGAGAGGCTTAAAGAGGGTAGACCAAGTAGGAGGTTTGTCCAGAAAAGAGGTGATATGGGCCTGAATTTGGATGAAGCTTCCATGATTATAAAGGAGATAAATGTGAGAGATGTTGTAGAATTAGAAGCTACAGAATTTGGCAACAGATTGGATATATAGGGTGTGAAATGAGTGAGGGAGATTGAAGAGTGAGGAACTGAGGATTACACTAAGGTTTCAAAACTATGTGACCACAAGTTTGGTAAAGCTATAAGTGGTGACAGAGGGCAGCTAAATGATGTAGTGGACAGAGCATCAGGCCTGGAGTCAGGAAGACCTGAGTTCAAATCTGGCCTCAGCTAGTATGTGACCGTAGGCAAGTCACTTAACCTTGTTTACCTCAGTTTCCTCATCTGCAAAATGATCTGGAAAAGGAAAGAGCAAATCACTCCACAATCTTTGCCAAGAGAACCCCAAATGGGATCATGAAGAGCCAGACATGACTGAACAACAACAAAACTAATTAGTAATAGGGAAGTTTAGAAGAGGGGGGCAGATTTGGGGGAAAAGATGAGTTCCATTTTGGATATGTTGAGTTTAACAGGATACCCAGCACAAAATGTCCAATACATAAGTGGTGATATGTAGTTCTGGAACTTAAGACAGAGACTAGAGCTAAATATATAGATCTGGGAGTCATCTTCAGAGGGGTAATCATTGAACTCATGAGAGCTAATGAGGTGCCCAAGTGAGGAAGGATAGAGAGAAACAGGAGGACCCAGGACAGAGCTTTGGGTACACCCACAGTTAATGGGTATGGCATGGATGATAAACCAGGGGAGGAGACCGAGATGTAGAGACCCAACAGGTGGAATGGGTACCAAAAGAGAGCTGTGTCATCAAAACTCAGAGAAGAGAGACTCTCTAGAGATGTCAACAGGGTCAACTGCTGCAGAGAAGCCAAGATAGTGGAAGACTGAGAAGAGTCTATTGAAGAAAACAGGTTCAGCTGAGTGATGAGATCAGAAGCATATTGGAGAGACTAGAAGAGAGTGAGAAGAGAGGCACTTGAGTATCTGTGACTTTAAAAGAAATTTGGCTGAGAAAGGGAAATGATGCATAAGACTGTATAGGTAGCAGGGATGTTGGGATCTATTATGGAACTTCCTGCAGATGGCTTTGATTTTCTCAGCAAAATGTGAGATGGGAACTGTAACTGAGCCGGTTAGGTTAGGGGGTACTGTAGGAAGGAAGGAAGGCAGGAAGGGAAGCAGGAAGGAAAGAAAGAAGGAAGGAAGGAAGGAAGGAAGGAAGGAAGGAAGGAAGGAAGGAAGGAAGGAAGAAAAGGAAGGAAGGGAGGAAGGAAGGAAGGAAAGGAAGGAAGAAAGTAAAAGAAAGGAAGGAAGGAAGAAAGCAAAGAAGGAAAGGAAGGAAGGAAGAAAGTAAAGAAGGAAAGGAAGGAAGGAAAGAAGGAAGGGAAGAAAGGAAGGAAAGAAGGAAGGAAGGAAGGAAGGAAGGAAGAAAGGAAGGAAGGAAACACTATCTATTAATTCCCTGCTATGTGCCAGGCACTGTGCTAAGTGCTTTATAAATAGTATCTCATTTGATACAACAACCCTGGGAGGTAGGTGCTATTCTTATTATTTTCATTTTACAGATGAGGAAACTGAGGCAGGCAGAGGATAAGTGACTTGCCTAGGGTCACACAGCTTGATGAGAGAAGAGAAAATTTAGAACATTGGTTGTGGAGCATTGGTTAGAGAATCATTTAAAGAAAAATAAAAGAATTCCCTTGTTGTAGTGAAAATTATCATTGTTGTCATTTCAGTCATGTGTGACTCTTTGTGACAATATTTTGGGATTTTCTTGGCAAAGATACTGGAGTGGCTTGCTATTTCTTTCTCCACTTCATTTTACAGATGAAGAAATTGAGGCAAACAGGGTTAAGTGACTTACCCAGAGTCACACAGCTAGTAAGTGTCTGAGGTCATATTTGAACTCACGAAAGAGTCCTGATTCTAAGCCTAGTGCTCTATGCACCGGACCACCAATAGCAAGCGGTGAAAATAAACATCACAAATTTGTAGTGTGACTGACTAGTCACTTCAGTTGGTTGACTTACTTGAGCTATATTCAGGAGCCTGTGAGTAGGAAGGGAGGAATCAAATGATGGGAGAGATCCAGATGTGGGACTCCTCAAGGTACAAGCAGTGATGAGACAAGGGAGTAGAGATTTGAGAGTTCTGATAGTATAGAGTCTAACAGGTGATTCACTCTGGGCTTGGGACTAGGCAGTGAGGACAGCACAGTCAGAGCAGGTGTGACAACCTGGCAGAAGTACTGAGGATGTGGTGAGATGGGCAGTTAGTTACTGAGTGAGCAGGAAGAATAATAGGTAAGGAGAGAAAGGAATTGAGAGAGATGGGATTTTAGGAGATTTTGATTGGATAAAGTAATGACAGAGTTCTTGACAAGTAGTAGAATGTAGCCATTGACAAGATCAAGGGTGTGGCCATGCTTACATAGAATGGGGGAGCAGGTGATGGGAGTTGAGTAGATTGAAGTAGTGGGAGATAAGGTTACGGGAGGGGACATCGACCTGTAGGTTGAAGTTGCCTTGTATGAGGTCAGCGGCAGCTAGGTGGCCAAGGGCAGAGAGCACTGGGCTAAAGTCAGGAAGACTTATCTTTTCTTCATCTTATTTTCCTGAATTCAAATTTGGTCTCAGACACTTACAAGCTGTGCCATGATTTGCTGGGAAATTTGTCAAGGGCTGATGGGCAAGAACTGGGCTAACCTTGGTGTAGAATCACCTGAGAAACACAAGGGTTCCTAGTGAGTCAGAGATCTGGGAGATTATCTGGCCCAAACCCTAATTTTATAGCTGAGGAAACTTTGGCTCCAGGAAGGTGAGGAGTCTTCCTCTTGGGAGGATTATTCCAGAAGCCCTTTTGTTCCAATGATCTTTTATTAAATCATATTTTATTTTGCAATTAACAAAAAAAAATCTCTCCTTCACACTTCTGTCCCTTCTGAAAAGAAAAATAAAAACAGGGGCAGCTAGGTAGCACAGTGAATAGAGCACAGACCCTGGAGACAGGAGGACCTGAGATAAAATCTATTCTCAGACACTTGACACACTTACTAGCTGTGTGAGCTTGGGCAAGTCAATTAATCCTAATTGCCTTGTGTAGAAAATGCATGTCTCATTCTGTACCCTGAACAACTGAAAAGTAACATTTTCTTAATGCTTCTCTTAATAATAATATGATAATAAGTACTAAAAACAAATAATAATAATCAAAATAAATAAATGATAATAGCAATAATAACTAGCATTTATATAGAATTTACTATGTGCCAGGCACTGTGCTAATATTTAGCATATAAATAAATATCATTTAATTGTCACAACAACCCTGAGAAGTAGGTAAAATCATCCCCATTTTACAGTAGAGGAAAAGGAGACAAACAAAGGTTAAGTGACCTGCCCAGGATCTATTAAGTGTCTGAGACTGAATTTGATCTCAGGTCTTCCTGCCTCCAGGTCCAGCACTCTCCCTACTGTGCCACTTAGCTGCTTTGACTCCATTGACTATTGCCCCGTAATTCCCCTGTCCCTGGACACTCACTTCCCCCTGAGGTTTTGTGATGCTGCTCTGTCCATGTGCTCTTCCTACCTATCTGGCTGGTTCTTTTCATTCTCCTTTGCTGGATCATAATCCTCATCATTCTCTTTTGCATGGATGTACCCAAGGATTCTGTCCCCAGCATCCTTTGCTCTTGTCCCTCTCCACTCTTTTTCTTTCCTATCTCATAGCTCCTATGGGTACAACTATCACATCTATGAAGATGACTTCTAGGTCCATATCACCAGCTCTAGTCTCTCTCCTAAACTTCAGTCATAGGCAGCTCAAACTCAACAAGCCCCAAACAGAATTCATTATCTTTCCCCTAAACCTTTCTTCCTTCCTTCCTCCCTCCCTCCCTTCTCTCTCTTTCCCTCCCTTTCTTTCTTTCTTTCTTTCTTTTCTTTCTTTCTTCCTTCCTTCCTTTTTTCTTTCTTTCTTCCTTTATTTCTTCCTCCCTCCCCCCTTCCCTTCCTTCCTCCCTTCCTCCCTCCTCCCTTCTTCCCTTTCTTTCTTTCTTTTTTCCTTCCTTCCCTTTTTCTTCCTTCCTTCCTTCCTTCCTTGCTCCCTTCCTTCCTCCCTCCCTCCTTCCTCTCTTCTTCCCTTCCTCCCTTTCTTTCTTTCTTGACTTGCCCAGGGTCACATAGCTAGTAAGTATCTGTCTGAGGGCAGATTTGAACTCAGGTCCTTTTGACTTCAGAACTGGTGCTCCATTCATTGCTCCACCTAGCTGCTCCCCTCACCACCATCTTTTTAAAAAGGATCTTTTTTTTTTTTAAAAAATCACTATCTTTCCTTTTTTTTCCCAGAGGAAATCAGGATTAAGTGACCTGCCCAGGGTCACACATCTAGTAAGTGTCTGAGGCTGGATTTAAATCCAAGTCCTGCTGACTCCAGGGTTGGTGCTCTAGCCACTGCACCACCTGGCTGCCCCTCCTGCTTCTCCTTTCTTCCTGTTAAGGGCACTGCCATCCTTCCAGTTCCCCAGACTCATCCTCAGCTCTCCCCTCTCTTCCACCTTTCACATCCAACCAGGCTTCAAGATTCTTCTACCCTGCTTCTCCAATGTACCTTTTCTTCACTTCTTCCTTCTCTTCAGACAGAACAGCCACTCTTCTAATTCAGGTTCTCATCACCTGCTTGGACTATTGGAGTTGCTTCCTAATTATTCTCCCAGGCTCCAGTGTCTCCACTTTCCAATTCTCCACAAAGCAGCCAAATAGATCATCCAGAAGCTCTCATGTCTCCTTCTTGCCTCTAGAATCTAATACAGATTTCTCTGTTTGACTTTTAAAACCTTTCACATTCTGGTTCCAATCTACCTTTTCAGACTTACTGCACATTACTGACCTTCACATAATCTGTCTTACAGCCTCATTGGCTTGCTTGGTATTTGTCCGACATACACGACCAATCTCCAATCTCTGTACCTTTGCACAGGCTCTGCCCCATGTCTGGAATAGAATCTCTCCTCACTTATACCTCAAAGAATTCTTGTTTTTCTTCAAAGCTCCAGTCAAGTGCTATCTCTAACAGAAGGCCTTTTTAATATGGCGCCCATAGGGAGATTTCTCAGGGTCCATTAACTTGAATAGGGGAAAAAATATATCTTTATTTTCACTAATCTCTAACTGAAATTTAACATTTTTTCAATTATTTAAAAATATTATTCTGAGAATGGGTCTGTAGGCTTCACCAGATTGCCAATGATATTCTGTTCCCTTTCAGTTACTGGTGCCTTTCCCCATTAATGATCGTATATAATCTGTATTTGCTTTTCTATGTTCCTGTTGTTTTTCTCCCAAAAAGTCTAACCTCTGTGGGGACTGTTTTGTATTTATCTTCATGTAACCAGTGCTCAGCACAGTGCCTGGCACACAGTAGAGGCTCAATAAATGTTTTTTGAATGAATGAGTGAAACTCCCATCAGCCTAGCCTCCTTCATCCTGGCTTGATCTTGCTGCTAGGGGGAAAAGTGATGAATTTTAAAATTGTACATTAGTGGAAGCCAAGCCTGGCCTGCAGAAGTTAATGTAGAGTGTCTCCATTGCCATAATAACTAACCACTTAATGACTGGTTTCCCCACTAATTCTAATTGAAATGCATAATGATAATTCAGGGTGAGAGTGGCAGGCTCAGTAGCAAAAGACAGCTCCCAGGGTCCCCTGGCTTCCTACGGTGAACCATGGGGCCTCCTTAAGCATTCTGTTGCAATGGATTGAGGCAACAGATAGAGTCTATCCCATAGCTGCCAAGAACCACAGCTGTAAAATAATAAAATTTTAGAAAACCATTAAAGGTCATCTGGAAATAAAAAAAAATTATTTATGTTAAATGTCACAGATTAAGTCACAGAATGGACCGTGGTCAGGGTAAAATGTGCCTGTTCATGTGGTGGATGGGAAGGGAGTCACTTGATGAGATAGTCTTACTTTTGGAGAGGAGGACAGGGTAAGGGGGGAGTGGAGGAGGGAACCATATATTGCTCCCCCAAGAACCCCTGCGAACAGCTGGAAGGCATGAACAATTGGCCAGGCTGGCTGTCCATCAGGATTATTTTGAAGACATAACATTTGTAAATGGCTTAGTACAGTGCCTGGTACACAGTAGGTTCTTAATAAATGCTTATTCTCTTCCTTTATCCCTTGTTTCTAGGAGTTGGGAATTGAGCAGTGAGAAGGGAGAAATGATCTACTCCAGTTGCCCATAACTGGAGCTTGTCACTGGTTTGAGTCTGTGGTATTTGTGGAGAATTGAAGTAAAGCTTGGGGATAGAGTAGGAGGCCATGGCTTCTGCATGTGGATGGCACTTTGGATTAATGTATTTCAGCATCCCTAGCCCCAATGCTGGCCCCTCACTGCTGTTCCCTGGTTATTTTGTGCCATGCTTCTTTGACATTTTTGTCCCACCTCTGCCCATACCCTTCCCTCCCCTCTAACTCTGGGGACAATAATCAAATCAATACTACCATTCCTAGAAAGGGCATGTCAGTCACTTACTTTGTAATCCAGTCCCTGAGACTTTCCTGACAAAAATACCTCTTGCTACCAACCACTCCTGTATGTATACTTCCCTGATTAACATGTAAGCTCCTTGAGGGCAGAGGCTGTCTTTCTTTTTGTATGCCCAGTGTTTGGGACAGTGACTGGCACTTAGCAAGCACTTTAAAAATCCTTCCCTCCTTCCTTCCTTCCTTCCTTCCTTCCTTCCTTCCTTCCTTCCTTCCTTCCTTCCCTCCTTCCTTCTTTCCTTCCTTCTTCCTTCCTTCCTTCCTTTCTTCCTTCCCTCCTTCCTTCCTTTCTGTTTTTTCTTTCTTTCTCTCTTTCATTTGAGGTACATGTTTAATCTTAGCCTTCTCTCAGCCACCAAGCATGCCCCATGTCTCTCTCAATATTTACCAGTGTGTCCAAAGAAAACAAACTCATGTTTAAATTCTCTCATGAGAAGGAGGGAGGGAAGGAGAAGAAGAAAGAAAAGAAAGAGGAGAGACAGACAAAAACAGAAAGAAAGAGTCAGAAAGAACAAGAGACAGAAAGATTCATTGATAGGGACTGGAGGGACAGAGACAGAAAGAGACAAAGAATAAGAGGGAGAAATCGAGATGAGAGAGTCCTAGAGCTGAGAAGAACTTGGTTCTGCTTTTTACACATACTCTTCAAGCAAGTCACTGAATCTCTCAGTGGCTCCAAGAAATCCCTTAAGACAATAAATAGCCAGCGAATTGCTATTCTGTGTGTATCAATGAAGGGAATTTCCACACTGGGAGCTCCCTATGCTGATGAAATCTGGAATCTCTCCCCCAAAGCAGCCCAAGCCAGCATCATGAAGGTCTAAATTCAGTGGATTCATGATCTCATCAGTGGGGCCCCTCCCTCCTCTGAGCACATTACAGCTCCTTAATTCATCTCATCTGGTATGATTCATTGCCATATCTTTTTCTAAATCCCCTGTAGAGAATCCACTCAAGGCTCCTCTAGTTCTTTTTACTATCTTGGGGATCTTGGAGCAGCTTTGGGGTTGGTCATCTGTCGTACCACATCAGCTACATGGTCAGCTCTCCTCCTTTGTTGGTCTTGCTTATTCTTGTTGATGTCTTTCAATATCACTTCTTAGGCACAAGTCCTTATTGGTAAAATGCAGTTTACTTCCCTCCAGCCTGCCTTCCTTCCCTCCTCCCCATCCCCTCCCGTCCCTCACCAATGCTTTTTTTCTGTGGCTCTTTGGATCATTTGTGTTGGGGATTCTTTCAGGAAGAAACCATGATTCACAGCCTGATCGTATCACTGAGAAACTATTGGTGATAAAGAAATTGGGCTTTTCTGGAAGCAAATAGCCTGGGATCATTGTAAGAAGCTAAGAGGAAGGGATAAACATTTATTAAATGCCAGCTATGTGCCAGGCACTGTGCCCAAGCCCTTTACAAATATTATCTCGTTTTATCCTCATAACAACCCTGGGGATGTGTGTGTGTGACTAGGTGGCACAATGAGTAGAGCACTGGCCCTGGAGTCAGGAGGACCTGAGTTCAAATCTGAACTCAGACACATAACACAAAAATAACTAGCCATGTGACCTTGGGCAAGTCACTTAACCCCAATTGCCCTCCAAAAAGCAAAAAAACGACAACAACAACAACAACAAAAACCAACCTTGGGGGACAGGTGCTATTATTATCCCTATTTTACAGATGGGGAAACTGAGGCAGGCAGCTGTTGAGTGGCTCAAGTCTTCCCTACACTGGGTCCAGTGCTCTCATCTGTTGCATAACGTATTGTCATTGTCATTTCAGTTGTGTCTGATTCTTTGTGACCACCATACAGGGTTTTCTTGACAGAGATGCTGAAATGGTTTGCCATTTCCTTTTCCACCTCATTTTACAGATAAAGAACTGAGGAAAACAAGGTTAAGTGACTTGCCCAGGGTCACACAGCTAGTAAATGTCTGAGGTCATATTTGAAGTCAGGTCTTCTGAACTTTGGGTCAGGCCCTCTATCCACTGTGCTGCCTAGCTGCCCTCTGCACCACCTAGTCTATTGCAAAATGGATAGAATGATAGATATGCTGCTAAATCAATACAATTAAATAAACCAAATTCCTGCCTATTGGAATTTACCGTCTATGCCAGATTTACGCTAGTGAAAGGACACACTGATAAAGCTACTAACTGGACTTGAAATCTAAAAGCACTTCCCATATTTAGATGAGAGTTGAGTCCTCACCCAGACACCATGGCAGAGTGAGAAATTAGTCCTGACAGGTGGAAAAGTAGGTGACAGGCGAGGAGGCACACAGTGGCTCTAATTGGGCATTTTATCCTTTTGCAGAAACTGGCTGAGGGAGAAGAAACCACAAGGGTAGGGTTAGATTTAGAACGGGAAGGAGCCTCAAAGGCTGTCTAGTCCAACCCCTTATTTTACAGAAGAGGAAACTGAGGCCCAGACAGATGTTAAGTGATTTGCCCCGGATGGTGCCGTCAGGACAACTGGTGCCTGATGGCAAATCCTCTCCAGCTGCAATATCAGCAACAAATAGTCGTCCACCCTCCGCCAGAAGACTTCCAGTAATGGGCTACCCACGACCTCCCCAGGCAATTCATTTCACGTTGGGACAGGGCTAACCTTTAGGAAGCTCTTTTCCTTACATGAGGCCTAAACGTGTCTCTTTGCAGCTTTCACCCATTGTGGCTGCTTCTGTTCTCTGCCGCTCATCAGAACAAGGCAAACACCTGAACACGGCTATGAGGTCACCATCCCTCATTCATCCCCTTCCCACGCCACCTTCTAATTAACTTCTCTTCTCCAGGCTCCCTCCAGTTCCTCTAATGGGTCTCATATGACACACACATTTCACCGTCCTGTTTGCCTTGCTCCCTGATTTAGTGTCCTTCCTAAAATTCGGTGTGCACAACACTCCCAGTGTGGTCACACTGACATAATAGAGAGGGATTATCAACTCCTTGTAGGAACTCTAAGGCACCTAGGTGGCACACTGGATAGAATGCTGGGCCAGGAGTCAGGAAGACTCATCTTGCTGAGTGCCAATTTGGCCTTAGACATTTACTAGTTGTTTGACCTTGAGTAAATTACTTAACCCTGCTTGCCTCAGTTTCCTCATCTGTAAAATGAGCTGGAGAAGTAAATGGCAAACCATGCCATCATCTTTGCCAAGAAAACCCGAAATGGGCTCATGAAGAGTCAGACATGACTGAGCAAGAACAACAACAAATAGAAATTCTGCTTCTAGTGATGACCACTGAGGTTGCTTCCAACCAGAGATGTACTAGCATCAAAGGGAAATTTGCCAGTGGGAGTGTTTATGCCTCAGAACAGATCAGGGCTTGATTTATTGTTTTGTTAATTGTCTAGACTTAAGAAAGTGATAAAGAAAAAGTTAAGGCAGCTTAAGCTCAAAAGTTGACTTTAGAAGGCTTTTAAAAATTAATAAAGAGTTTAAAATGTTAATAATGCTGCTTCAACTTAAAAGTTACTTTAAAAAAATGAACTTAAAAGTTAACTTTAAAGCTTGGCCTGAGTTTTGAGAACACTGGCTGTGTGTGTTCACCAGTACACCTCTGCTTCTAACTCTGAAATTCTGTGGTATGTGGTATCCAGTAAAATCCCCATATCTTTCTCAGATAAACTTCTTTCTAACCAGGGGTTCCTCATCTCATATGTGTGAAGTTCCTTTTATTGAATTTCTTCACCTTCGATTCAGTCCAATGCTCTAACCTGTCAAGATCTTTTTGGATCCTGACACTGTTGTTCAGAATGTTAGCTAACCCTCCCAGCTTTTAGTCATCTGTGATTCTGATGAACTCTCCATCTCTGTCTTTATCCACATCATTGATAAAAAATGATGGAAAACTGGAGGTTGAGCACAGATCCCTGGGGCACTACACTGGAGACTTCCTGCCAAGCTGACATTGAATCGTAATGACTGTGATTTGAGCCTGGCCATTCAGCTAGCTCCAAATCCATCTGCGTGTCTCTCCATCCATTTCATGAAAATAATGTGGGGTACAAGGCAGGCACCAAACAGGAAAGCACCTTGGCTAATTTCAATCCTTAGGGGTCATTTTCAACCTCTGCCATCTAGAATTCTAGAGGATCAGCCCCTTTGGCTCTAAAGGTTGTCTCTTCCACTCTACAGGACAGATAGATGGTGCAGTGGTTAGAGTACTGGCCCTGGAGTCGGGAAGACCTGAGTGTAAACCCAGCCTCACACATTTACTAACTGTGTGACTCCAGGCAAGCCACTTAACCTCTGTCTGCCTCAGTTTCCTCATCTGTAAAATGAGGATAACAGTAGTACCTACCTCCCAGGGTTGTTGTGAGGAATAAATGAGATATTTGTAAAGCGCTTAGCACATGCAGCACATAGTAGGTGTTTAATAAAGGCATGTTCCTTTCCCTTTCCCCCACTATGTCCTTGTCATTCAAACATATTCAGTCACTTAAAGTGCAAAAGAGTCTGAGTCTGAGTTCTAGCACAGTGCTTCGTATAGACATAAAGAACTTGAGATTTCCTCAGAATTGGGACCTCCTGCTGAGACAACCCTCTCTATTGACACGGATTACAATTTCTAGTGATGACCACTGAGGTTGCTTCCAACTAGCGATGTGCTAGAACCAATCATAAAATTTTCAGCATGAGCATTTGCACCTTAGAAACCAACAAATGCTACAAATCACAACTTGATTTATTGTCTATGACATTCAATTTGTTGTGGTTGTTTTTGTTGATTAGTCATGTCCAACTCTTTGTGACCCTGTTTTGGGGTTTTCTTGGCAAAGACACTGGAGTGTTTGCCATTTCCTTCTCCAGCTTATTTTACAGATGAGGAAACTGAGGCAAACAGGGGTAAGTGATTTGCTTAGGGTCACACAGCAAGTGTCTGAGGCTGGATCTGAATTCAAGTCCACCTGCCTCCTGGCATTCTATCCACTGTGCCACCTATCTGCCCATGACATCCACGGCAATCCAACCATCATTTATTTTATTTTTACTGTGTACAAGACATTGTACAAATACAACTGGAAAATTGAAGCTACCCTTGGTACTGTGGCATACAACATGTTCTTAGTTGATTAGTCCTAGGAAATTATTTGTGGCATTGAGAAGTTAAATGATGTATCCAGGGTCACACAGCTAGTTAAGGGTCAGAGGTAGATTTAAACCCAAATCTTTCTGATTCCAAATCTAACACTCTATCCACAATGCCAAGTTGTATCTCTTGCAAATAAGAGGCATTTAATAGACGTTTATTGAATTGAATTAATATATAGTGCGAAAAATTAAGGGATATAATCTTTGATTTATTCATATGATATCTATTTATTTATTTATTTTTGGTTTTGCAGAGGGGAAGGCAGGGCAATTGGGGTTAAGTGACTTGCCCAAAGGTTACACAGCTAGTTTTTTGTATTAAGTGTCTGAAGCCAGATTTGAACTTAGGTCCTCCTGACTCCAGGATCAGCGCTCTATTCACTGCACCACCTAGGCTGCCCCCCATATGACATTTATTAAGAACTTAGAAAATGCTCAGTGCTCTGTTTGGCATTAGAAGAGGTATAAAGATATTGTTGAGGCGGCTAGGTGGTGCAGTGAATAGAGTGCTGGCCCTGGAGTCAGGAGGACCTGAGTTCAAATCAGGCCTCAGACACTTAACACTAGCTGTGTGACCTTGGGCAAGTCACTTAACCCCAATTGCCCCTCCAAAAAAAAGATGTTGTTTAGTTGTATTTGACTCTTCATGACCTCATTTGGGGTCTTTGTGGCAAAGATATAGGAGTGGTTTGCCATTTCCTTTTCCAGCTTATTTTACAGATGAGGAAATTGGGGCAAACAGAGTTAAGTGACTTGTCCAGGGTCACACAGCTTAAGTGTCTAAGATCAGTTTTGAACTCAGATCTTTCTGTCTCTAGGCACAGCACCTTATCCACTGCCCTGATAGAAAGATAGATGCCTTCAGGTAGATAGTTGTAACCTGCTTTGGGTCAGAGAGACTTGGGGGACTGCTGGGTGAAAGTGACTTTGAACCCCAAACTTACCCTCTCTTTCTTAGTTAAAAAAAAGACAAGAGAGTTGGACAAGTAGGGAAAAGAGAAGTGCACAGCAACAATGATTACGGTTAGCGTTTCTTGGACACTTCCTACGAGCCAGGCACTCCTCGCTCCGCAATGCTCTTTACAAATATCTCATTTAGTCTTCGCAACAACCCTAGGAGGTAGGTGCTATTATTGTCCCGTTTTACAGTTGAGAAAACTGAGGCAGACAGAGGTGGGGCGACCTGCCCAAGACCACACAACTAATAAAGTGTCCGAGGCTGGATTTGAATGCAGGTCCTCACCTTGCTGTAGCTGCTGAGACATAATCTATGACATCTCTCCACTGGAGCACATTGGTTGGTTTTGTTATTCAGCTGATTCAGTCATGTCCAACTCTTTGTGAATCAATTTGGGGTTACCTGCTCTGCAATTCATAGTCTTCTGGAGTTACTCATGGCACTGAGAGATTAAGTGATGTGTCCAAGGTCACACAGTCAGAAGACCTGGTTGGATCCTGTCCTGTGACTACCATACAGCAAGAATCAGGCATCACAGAGTCCTGGGGAATGAGACCCAGCTTAGAGACCAGATTGATCTGGGGCTTCTTTCTGCTCCCTGGCAAAGCTGGCCATCCCGTCTGTTTAGCTGGGTGTGCATGCTTATTTGTTCCTTATCTGTTCCTTTCAATTTAGAGTTCATTTACTACCATAAAATCCTATTGGCTGGCAGACAGGCTAAGGTGTGTGTGTGTGTGTGTGTGTGTGTGTGTGTGTGTGTGTGTGTGTGTGTGTGTGTAATATTTAAGGTTTTATTAACAGAAGATAAGAGAAAGAAAGAGCACATTTCTTCTGCTAGGGAGATGGAACATTTACTTCAGCCCAAACCTGGAAGCTTGGGAACTAATTTAAAGCAATTGAACAAAGAAGAAAGGCCAGTGTCATACAGCACAGGCTTTGTAATGAATTTGGAATTCAGATATTTAAAGAAATAAAATTACGAGCCAGTAAGAACAACATACTGAGAAACAAATAAAGGACAGACATTTTTTCTTTCACTTTTTATGATCTTAGTGGTATCCATTTGCCCTACTAGGTGTTAAAAAGTAAGCCAGAGGGGCAGCTAGGTGGTGCAGTGAATAGAGCACTGGCTCTGGAGTCAGGAGGACCTGAGTTTAAATCTGGCCTCAGACACTTAATACTTTTTTATTTTTTTAAAGCACTTGGGGTTAAGTAACTTGCTCAAGGCTACACGGCTAGTCATTATTTATGTGTGGGTGCTCATTTTCTGAGGCTGGATTCGATCCCGGGTCATCCCAACTCTGAGGCCGGCGCTCTTACTCACTGTGCCACCTAGCCGCCCCTTAGAAACTTAACACTTACTAGCCATGAGACCTTGGGCAAATCACTTAACCCCAATTGCCCAGTCTTTCCCCCTCCAAAAAGGAAAAAAGAAAGAAAGAAAGAAAGAAAGAAAGAAAGAAAGAAAGAAAGAAAGGGAGGGAGGGAGGGAGAAAGGAAGGAAGGAAGGAAGGAAGGAAGGAAGGAAGGAAGGAAGGAAGAAGGAAAGAAAGAAAGAAAAAAGAAAAAAAGAAAGAAAGAAAGAGAAAAAGAAAGAAAGAAAGGAAGGAAGGAAGGAAGGAAGAAAGAAAGAAAGGAGAAAGAAAGAGAAAGAAAAGAAAAGGAAAGGAAAGGAAAGGAAAGGAAAGGAAAGGAAAGCAAGCCAGGCTCTGAAAAAGAAAGGAGAGTGAGTTGCTCAGAAAGGGAAGGCCGTGCACCTGAAGAGAAGAGAACAGTTACTGCCCAGAGGAAGGAGGAAGAGCAGATTGCATAAGCACATGCAAGCTCAGTTCAGCTTAGTGGATGTTGTCATGTCGAACTCTAGCTTCCAAGCATTTTCTCTAGATTCTTCCCACAGAATTTTCCTACCCTAAGCTCCTCCCTTTTTCACATAGAATTCTAAGGGTCATTTCCTTGAACTAAGAATGCTTGCTCTAAATCATTTTCATCCTTCTGAACCCCTCAATTTTGTGTGTGTGTGTGTGTGTGTTTATAAACATCAAGCTTCTTTACCACGATTCTTCCTTTCTTTATCACCATCCTTTCTTTCAGCTCTTACCTGGACCTTAGTCATTGAATGGGCATGGCTTCAGACAAACAGAGACCTGGGACAAACCTTAATTTAGAAAGACCAAGGTCACCTGCTGCATCCTGGGCCTTCTGCCAGTTGTCTTGACCTCTAAATTTCAATGACAGGAGGAGTGAGGCTGAAAACTGTGCAGCTCTGTCTCACTTAAATCTAATTCATCCACAAGTTAAGACACTTCCCTAGTGGTGTCATTGGTCCTTTTGGGAATGAAGGACCAACAACAATAATCCCCATCAAGACTTCTGACTTAACTACCTCTATTTTAACCAGCCCTCTATCTTAAATCAGTCCAGTGACATATCACCTATTCTATTGTTTCAGTACCAGTATCAAAGGAAAAGCAAAATTAGCATCTCTAAGCCCCAATTATATTTCATTTGTTTTGGCCCTATCCACCCTGGGGTTAATTCTGCCCACGATTTTGTGGTTACTCTAACTCTGTGACATTGGCTGGGGATGATTTTGGAATGCAGAAAGAAGCCAACAAAGGTAAAGAAAGCAAATTGATTCTCTCATTCAACAAAACCATTATGTTCACTTAGGAGGAATCGAGGGAGTACAGTGGAGCAACATTTAGTATCCCATGCACCGTGTCTCAGTCTAGTCATCTCTTCCCAGCTCCCCCCACTTCAAGAACAGTGGTGGCCTTCCTAAATAACCAAACCCTTTTGTCTCTTTCTTTTAAGAAGACAACACCCTTCAGAGGGGTGGGGAGGTGAGGCCCCTACAAATACTGGGAAATTAGACTTAATCCTTTCTCTGTCAAGACTTTGGAATGAGCTTTCTCCTTCTTCATAGCTGGGGGCCAGGCTGTTATTGCTCAATTCAGGTCCAATCAGTGAACATTGATTGGAACCTACTGTGATAGGTTGTAAAGGGGATGCCAAAGATGAATAGCGTGTTGCAGCCAAACTGGCCTTCAGTAGAAGACATTCCACTTCCCATCTTTTCCCTTTCCCCACAGGATTGCTCATGCCCAGGTCCTTCATACCTCTGCCTCTCTAACTCCCTTCAAAGCTCAAATGCTGCCTCCAATAGTTCCCGATTCCCCAACTGTTATCTCTTTCTTCATTCCTCCTCCCCCAATTTACTTATTTAATTTTGATATATTTTAGAATTATTTGCCCATGTACACGGTATGTCCTTCCCAACTGAATGTAAGCTCCTTGAAGGTAAGCCTTTTTTTCTCTTTATATCTTCAGCACCTAATACAGTGCTTGGCATAAATCACAGCTACAAATTGGAATAACAAATCTCCCTTTAGAGAAATTATTATTTTATTATTACATTAATAACCAATTATTAAATTGGGGTTCAGGCTTTTTTCCTTTGTTTCTTCTTTAAGGCCCAGCTCCTATAAAAAGTCAATGGCTGAAGGACATAACTGATCCCTGAGACTGTCTGTAGCCCTCAAGGAACATGCTCTTTGATCTTGGGTAGGACCCCACCCAACCTTATTTTGTTTAGAGTATTAACAGAATCCAATCTCGGGGGCAGCTAGGTGGCTCAGTGAATAGAGCAGTGACCTTGAATCAGGAGGACCTGAGTTCAAATCCAGACCCAGACACTTGACACAACTAGCTGTGTGACCTTGGGCAAGTCACTTAACCCCAATCGCCTTGCTTTCCCCCCTGGGAAAAAAAAAAGAATTCAATCTGGGTGAATTCTTACCGCAGGGAAAGAAGGTTCTATGTTGTATCCCTCCATTACACAGTTTAGGGTGACCCAGCTCATGAAGGAGAAAACCAACCACAATGGTCTAGATGGAGGTGGATTCCTTTGGAATTGGATTGCTGGAGGGGGCTGAGTCTCATGAGAAAGTTATGGTCCTCGCAGGAGGAGCTCAAGATTCTTAGCCCTCCTCATTAAAT
The DNA here is from genome assembly GCA_011680675.1 of Gymnobelideus leadbeateri. Taxonomy (NCBI): domain Eukaryota; kingdom Metazoa; phylum Chordata; class Mammalia; order Diprotodontia; family Petauridae; genus Gymnobelideus; species Gymnobelideus leadbeateri. Next base: position 60,426 of record WOXC01010084.1, on the reverse strand, counting down.
GTCCACTGATCACGGTTAATTTTCACTTGTTAGAACATTCCATTTTACAAAGGTATTTAATGCATTTGAGTGTCTCCATAGGTTTGTCTTTGGTTACCAAGGGAAACCAATGATCAATTTATTGATTGCTGGCTAGCCTAACAATAAATTGATTATTAATTACCCAGAAACTGTCTCTTGGTTTTCATTTATCACAGTCTGAAATGGTAACATTATTTAAATTTGCACTGTGTATTTCCATTGGGCTGAAACCAGTGACTACATTTTACATACTCCTAACTTTGATTAGTGCAGATTTGAATACATGAAACCACTTCAGTATGTAGGTTGGACTTAATAAGTAATAGTTGAATTGAATCAAACTTGTGATTTCCTTGGTTTAGAGAACCTTAATAAAGAGACGCCCTCTACCAGTGCCTTTTGGCCCCTGCTCTGCAATTCAGTCTTACGGAGTTTACCTGTGGCCAGAGAGATTAAGAGATGTATCCCAAGTGATAAAGTCAGCCTGAATCTGAAAGGGACTTAAACCCAAATCTTCTCTGGGGCTAGCTCCCTCTCTACTATGGCATGGTGCCTTATTGAACAGAATTCATCCATCAAGTACTCATAAGCACTTACTATGTGTTAGGCACTGTTCTAGGTATTGGAGATACAAATACAAAAAAAGACAATCCCTATTCACATAAAGTCACTAGCTTCCATTTGCTCCAGTCTAACTCTGAAGGAATGAATCTCCTCAGTGAGCTTTTGAGATTCTTTTTCCATCTGGCAAATTCGGCTTTTTAAGGCATTCTTCTCCTCATTGCCTTTCTGAGCCTCTTTTGCCATTTGAGTTAGTCTATTTTTTAAGGTGTTATTTTCCTCAGTCAGGCTGTTGACTGTCATTTCATACTTTTCTTGCATCTTTATAATTTCTCTTCCCAATTTTCCCCCCACTTCTCTTATCTGCTTCTTAAGGTCCTCTATGGCCTGTAGCCAGCTTGTATTTTCATTTGGGGCTTTTGGTGCAGGAGTTCTGACCTCACAGTCTTTCTCCATGCTTTTATCCTCTTTGCCCCTAAAATAGGAGGCCAATGTTGAATTTTTCTGTTTATTTTGTTTCTTTTGCCTAGGTATGTTGCCACTTAATTACTTGATTTTTGGGCTTGTTGCCACAGCAGGACTCTGCCACCAGACAGGAGAGCTTCCGTCCCAAACGTGGGGTCTTCACAACTTCCGCAGGTTGGGTGGCCTCTGTAAATCCTTCATCTGCTCTGGCAAATTGGATACCCATCCCAAACTTCCCCCCCAGACCACAATCCAGATCCAGGCAGTTTAAAGCAAGAGCGATTAACCCCCAGACTGATTGCTGGATCTCCCTACAGTTCGCAGACCAGGAGCTAGAGCCACCACTGGCACTGCAAAATGGCTTCTGTGCCGTGTTTCTTCAGCAGCTTTTCGCCCCCAGGGGAGGAGGCTGACGTGTTCCCCAAATACTGGTCCCAAAGTCCATAGGGCACTAACCTCTCACTTTGTCTTAGGCATATCTGTGCTGATAATTCTGGAATCGACACAGCTGCTGGTGTTCTGGGGTCCCTCCAGCCGGCTGCTGGCCAGGCTGTCCTGGGGCTAAAACCCTGGCTCACACGGGCCTGGGCTCAGCTCCCAGAGCACTTCGCTGTCGGTTCCCAGCATGCTGTGCTGCCTGCTCTCAGAGCACTGCACTCACTGCTCCCTGCAGGGCTGCTGGGCTGTCCTCATCGGGAGGTTAGCTTCTCTGTGTCGTTCTGTGGGTGCTGGGGCTCCAGAAGTTGTTCAGAGTCCCCTTTTATGTTGTTTGGAAGTTGTGTGGGGCAGAGCATCTTGGAAGTTGACAATCCTTATTCACAAGGAGCTTAACTTCTAATGGGGAAGATAACTAGTACATGTAAAAGTATATACAACAGGTAACACAGTGGACAGAGTGCCAGGCCTGGAGTCCAAAAAACTCATTTTCCTGAATTCAAATCTGGCCTCAGGTACTTACAAGTTGTGTGACCCTGGGCAAGTCACTTTTTTGGTTTAATTTGTTTATTTTTAGTTTTCAGCATTCATTTCCATGAGATTTTAAGTTACAAATTTTTTCCATCTTTCCCCTAATATCACCCCAAAATAGCAAGCCTACTGAATACCCTTTCCCCCAATCTGCTCTCTCTTATATCCTCCCCCATGCCCCCTTTGACTTTCTAGTAGGGCAAGGTGGATTTCTATACCCCAGTGCCTGTATATCTTACTTTCCAGTTGCATGTAAAAATTAAAAATATTAATATATAATATTAATAATAATTAATTAATAATATTAATAATATAATAGTATTATTATAAAAATAATAAATATATTTATTATATTTATATATATATAAATATATATATATTTAACATTTTATTTTAAAACTTTGATTTCCATATTCTTTCCCTTCTTCCCTCATCACTTACCCCTACTGGGAGGAAAAGTGATTCCATATAGGTTATACATGAGTAATTACACAAAACATTTCCATAGTAGATATATTGTGAAAGAATGATTATATTTCCCTCCCTCCTATCCCACCTCCCAATAGTTCTATTCTCTACTTTGATCCTGTCCTTTTTCAAAAGTGTGTGCTTCTAACTACCCTTCCCCCAATCTGCCCTCCCTTCTATCATCCCCCCCTTATCCCCTTCCCCCCTACTTTCCTGTAGGGCAAGATACCCAATTTGGTGTGTATATTATTCCCTCCTTAAGCCAAATTCAATGAGAGTAAAGTTGACCCATTCCATTTTGCCTTCCCCTCCATTGTAATAGTTTTCTCTTGCATCTTTTATATGAGGTAACTAACCCTATTCTATTTCTCCCTCTCTCCTCTCATTATATTTCTCTCTCACCTCTTAATTTTATTCTTTATATCATCCCTTCCTATTCAAATGATCCTATGCCCTCTGTCTATGTATACATGTACATGTATATATACATATTCACATATGTATTTATACTCATATAAACCCTCCTACATAAACATATGTATGTTTATATATGCATACAAATGCATGTATATGCATGTATACATATATGCATGTATACATACATATGCATATATATTCCCTTCAACTATCCTCATAAGGAGAAAAGTTTCATAAGCTACAATTATCATTTTTCCATGTAGGAATGTAAATAGTTCAACTTTTATAAGTTCCTTATGATTTCTTTTCCCTGTTTACCTTCTCATGCTTCTCTTACTTCTTATATTTTGAAGTCAAATTTTCTATTCAACTCTGTTTTTTTCATCAAGAATGCCTGAAAGGGGGCGGCTAGGTGGTGCAGTGAGTAGAGCGCTGGCCCTGGAGTCAGAAGGACCTGAGTTCGGATCTGGCCTCAGACACTTAACACACACAAACAAAAACCTAGCGGTGTGACCTTGGGCAAGTTACTTAACCCCAATTGCCCTCCAAAAAGCAAAAAAAAAAAAAAAGAATGCCTGAAAGTCCTCTATTTCATTGAATGACCATATTTTCCCCTGAAGCATTATACACAGTTTTACTGTGTAGGTGATTCTTGGCTTTAATCCTAGCTCCTCTGACCTCCAGAATATTATATTGCAAGACCTTCAATCCCTTAATGTAGAAGCTGCTAGATCTTGTGTTATCCTGATTATGTTTCCACAATACTTGAATTGTTTCTTCCTGGCTGCTTGTAATATTTTCTCCTTGACCTGGGAACTCTGGAATTTGGCTATGATGTTCCTAGGAATTTTCTGTTGGGGATCTTTTTCAAAAGGTGATCAGTGAATTCTTTCAATTTCTATTTTACCCTCTAGTTCTAAAATATCAGGGCAATTTTCCTTGAGAATTTCTTGAAGCATGATTTTTAGTATCTTTTTTTGATCATGGCTCTCAGGTAGTCCAATAATTTTAAAATGATCTCTCCTGGATCTATTTTCCAGGTCAGTGGATTTTCCAGTGAGATAGTTCACATTGCTTTCTATTTTTTCATTTGTTTGGATCTGTTTTGTAGTATCTTAATCTCTCATAAAGTCATTAACTTCCATTTGCTCCAATATGATTTTGAAGGAATTATTCTCTTCAGTGAGTTTTTGAAATTCCTTTTCCATCTGGCAAATTCGACTTTTTGAGGCATACTTTTCCTCATTGGCTTTTTGGGCCTCTTTTGCCATTTGAGTTAGTCTATTTTATAAGGTGTTATTTTCTTCAGTCAGGTTTTTTATTCTCTTTTCATGATTTTCTTGCATCATTTAATTTCTCTTCCCAGTTTTTCCTCCACTTCTCTTACTTGATTTTCAAAATCCTTCTTGAGCCTCTCCATGGCCTGTAACCAATTCATATTTTTGGAAGCTTTTGATGCAGGAGTTCTGACTTCATTGTCTTTCCTCCTGTTCCATGCTTTGATCATTTTTGTCCCCCCAAAAGGATTCTGTGGTCTGTTTGTACTTCCTGTGCTTGTTCATATTGCCAGTCAATTACTTGACATTTAGCTCTTTGCCGCAGTAGAACTCTGCTTCCAGAGAGGAGAGCTTTGTACCAAATCACTGGGGTTTTCACAAATGTTGTCAGAGGTCTGAGGAGGGTGCCCTCTCTACAGACACCACACTGGCAAACTGGCATTTCTCACCCCAGGACCACTGCCCAAGAAAGTGACCCATATCCAAGCAGGTCAAAACAAAAGCAATTACCCTCAGAATGGTCACTCGGTCCCCCTATGATCTGTAGGCCAGAACCTCCTGAGGCAGCCACGTGGCAGATGCTGCAGCCACAGCTGTCATGCCTCTGCCACCTCTCACCCCGGGGGCAGGGGCCAGACTTTGCCCTTTCTGTCCAACAGAGTTCCCAACTGATCTTTTACTTTCTTTTTGGCGTTTATGGGTTGAAAAGCCTGGAAACTGACACAGCTGCTGGTGATTCACTCTCCTGAAGTTTGCTCTGGCTTCTGATGCCTCCCTGGGGCCAAAACTGCATGATGCAGCTCATGTGTGACTGCACTCTGCTCCCAGTGCGCTATGATAAACCCTTCCTGTCATCCTGCCAGGCTGCCTTCAGTGGGAGATTTGTTTCTCTCTGTCACTTTGTGGGTTCTGTAGCTCTTAAATTTGTTTAGAGTCATATTTTATAGGTATTTGAGGTGATTGTGGGGGGAGGTCATGGAATTTCCTACTTCTACTCTGCCATTTTGGCTCTACCCCCCTGGGCAAGTTGCTTAACCCTGTTTGCCTCAGTTTCCTCATCCATAAAGTGAGTTGAAGAAGGAAATGGCAAACCACCCCAGTATCTCTGTCAAGAAACCCCCAAATAGGGTCATGGACAGTTGGGCATGCTTGAACAGCAAACAACAAAATGTACAAAGTAGTTAAATATAGGGTAATTTGGTAAAGAGGGTGCTTGTTGCTGGGGTGAGGGATAGGAAAAGACTTTATGCAGATGATGGTGCTTGAGCTGTATCTTAAAGGTAAAAGATTCTGTAAGGTAGAGGTAAGGAAGAAATACATAATAAAAATAATACCTAAGATGTGTAAAGTATTTTTAATTTTATAAAGTACTTACCTCAAACTGGTTCTTTGAGTTAGGAAGTAGAAATATTATCACCCTCATTTAACAGACAAGGAAAATCAAGCTTGGAATATTTCAGTGACTTGCTCACAGTCACCCAGCTAGAAAGTGTCCAGACCTTCAAGTGAAATCTAGGTCTTTTGACCCTGAGTCCTCTGTTTTGTGTTCTTTGTTTTTTTTGTTTTGTTTTGTTTTCATTCTGGCAGTTCTGCCTTCAAGTAGTTTATATTTTATTAGAGGAAATAGGTACAAAAATATTTGAATCTTCTTTGATTCAAATACCAAATAAATGTGGATTATGGGGATTATTGATGGTATGGGTGCAAAAGGAGTATTTACATTGACATTTCATTGGCATAGAAACTCCCAATGAGGAACTCCTACCTGCAGGTTGGTACCATCTCTGTAACTTAGAGTTGCCTGGGGCACTTGCCCAGTGACTTGGGGCACAGGGCCACACAGATGATATTTCTCAGAGACAGGACTTGAACCCAAGTTTTCAAGACCTGTATGGTACTTCACACCATCTCTATGGTTATGTGGGTCAAATCCATAATTTTCCTAACACTGACTTTTCTGAGTGGATATATCAGGCATTTTTGAATAATCAAAATCTGTCACAAGGAAGAGCTAGAACAGGTATCCTTAAAAAACCATATTCTCTTTTTATTTTTCACCTCTGTTGTCCAAAAGAAGATGATTCTTGATGTTCCCTCTCTTCTAGACAACAGACATAGAAAGGGTCTCAGGGAAGTTGCTTGATGAAAAAGAAAAAGAAAAAGTTACCTATCAATAAATGAAGAAGACTAGACATACATACACACACACACACACACACACACACACAAATATTTAGAACCCACATGTCATCAGTGTGATGTCACATTTTCCAGTAAGTCAGACTAGTCCATGAAATATATAGCTTCTACTACCTGGACTCTGGGGCTCTCCCTTTGAGGAAGGTCAGGAGTCTGTGCAACAGACAGAATTCCTAAGGGATGCTTCTGGACATAGACATAGACATAGACATAGACAGACACAGACATAGATATAGATATAGACGCAGACACAGAGATAGACATAGAGACATAGACATATATATATATATATATATATATATATATATATATACACACATATAGACACAGACATAGACATAGATATAGATATAGACATAGACACAGAGATAGACCTAGAGACATAGACACAGACACAGACATACACATAGAGGCAGCCATACACATAGAGGTATTCAGACATGGACATAAATACAGACAGAAATAAACACAGACACATAGCCATAGACACAGAAACAGACAGACCATGAATCCCCCAGATCCCTGAGCCCATGGCTAGTGCCTACCACAAACTCATTTCTACTCAGCTCCATTGACCACTAAATTCACTTACCACACTCAATCCCTCCCCATAAAGAACCAGCCTATGGCAATGTTCATGGTCACCATACCCTTAGCAAGTTACTGATGAACTTCTCTAGGCAACAAAATTTTCACATAATTTTCCATAAGCTCTCACAACTAACAGTATCAAAGGCCTTGGTCAGATCTACAAACATTGTGTACAGACCTCTGCTCTGCTCCTGGCATTTCTCCTGGAGAAATACCATATCAGCTGTTCCTTGATCCTTTCTGAAGCCACACTGGCTCTCAGGTAGATGACCATTTTTCAGGTGAAGGAACAGTCTATTAAGGAGGAATCTGGCAAGACTCTTGCCAGCAATTACTAAGAGAGAGCATGCTTGCCTGGGTTCTATAATAATGGACAATGCTCTCATACCTTCCCAGTCACCAATGGAGTGAAATAAGGCTGTGTGCTTGCTCCCATGCTTTTTAGCATGATATTTTCAGCCATGTTGTCAAATGTTTTCAACGAGGAGGAGCACAGCATCAAGGTCAGCTATCTCACTGATGGTAAATTCTTCAATTTGAAAAGGCTACAAGCCAAGACCAAAGTGGAGGGAGTGTTGGTGCATGATTTTCTATTTCTATATGACTGTGCACTCAATGCAGCCTCTGAAGCTGAGATGCAACAAAGTATAGATCAGTTCTCTGCTGTTTGTGCTAATTTTGGCCTAACAACACCAAGAAAACACAGGTGCTCCAGCAGCCACCACCACACCATCCGTAAGTGGATAGCAAATGAAGAAGTTTTGAATGCTGTGGATAAGTTCTTTTACCTTGGTAGTGTACTTTCCAGGGATATACATATTGATAACAAGGTTGACTCAGGCATTGCCAGAGTTAGCCTAGTATTTGGGAGACTCTGAAGGAAAGTATGGGAGAGAAGAAGTATTAGACTCACTACCAAACTGAAGGTTTGTTGAAGAGCTGTTGTTCTGACCTCATTGTTGTGCCTGTGAAACCTGGACAGTCTACCAGCACCATGCCAGGAAACTGAATTTTTCCATTTGGATTGTCTTAGGAAAATTCTGAAGATCACCTGGCAGGATAAGGTACTAGGAACTGAGGTCCTTACTTGAACTAAACTGTCAAGCATTCAAATTCTACTTCAAAGAGTGCAACTCCAATGGGCTGGCCATGTTGTGGGAATGGAAAAGTGTATGCTGGTCAAAAAGATTGTTTTATGGAGAACTTTTACAGGGTAAGCATTCACATAGTGATCAGAAGAAGTGATATAAGGATACTCTCAGTGTCTCTCTCTAGAACTTTAGAATTGATCGTGTTACATGGGACACATTGGCACGGAACCTCTCAGCATAGTGTGCCCACATCAGAGAAGGTACTGTGCTCTATGAGCAAAGCAGAATTGAAACAACTCAAAGAAAATGCAGCATACTCAAATTTAGAGAATCCAGCCTAAATGTTCACACAGACTATTTGTGCCTGGCCTGTGGTAGAGAATTCTGAGCTCCTATTGGTCTGATCAGTCACAGTCAGACACATTGAAACTTGACTCCAGCATAGTGATGTCATTTTGGTCCTCTTTGAGAACAAAGGCCAACAACCAACCAACCATCAAATTCCTGGCACTGGGATGAGGTAGATAGAGTGTATGTATAGAAAAATGAAGGATAAATGAAAGATTCACTTATTCTTTTAATAACATCCAGTTTCTCCATTCAGGAAAGGAGTGAGTAGTCACTTTTACAAAGAAGTTATATCCAGTCACCTTTACTAGGAAGAGATGCACAGTAGTTACTGGTAAAATTTTTGGTAATATTGAGTAATAATCCCCTAATCATGCAATTATCTCAAGCATAGGTAAACCTCCTTCTTCCCATTTCTCAGAAGCTCTTTATAGGAGGAGAAAAAGTACGTGAGGTATTTGCAAAGGCCTCAGATATAGAAACACCATAATAGTGGGTCTCTCACTAAACCCTCCTGGGGAGAGAGTTCCTGGGGATAAGCTAGGAGCATTTGGTATTTCAAAGCCAGGACTAAAAATAATCTCACTTCTTCAGAAATCTCCCCCTTGTAATACCAGAGCCAAATGCAGACATGAGAGCAGACTCATACCAAGAGAAGTGAGTGTGAGTGAATGTCTGGAGGATGAGCTCAGTGTAAAGGGATGATGTTTTGCATGTGGGCTAGGGAGGAAGAAGGAGGGAAGGCTGACTGTTTTCTAGGCCAGTGAAGGGGAGAACATTCTTTTTTCCCAAACAGGAATAGAAGACAAGCAGAAAGCATTCAATACTCTCAAGAGCATGAGTCTCTTCAATAAAGCAGAGCAATTCATAAGAACAAATTGAAAAGTTTCTAGAATATAGGATCTGAGAACCAGGTTCTGTCCTCAAATTACCATCCCTATCCCAGGCAAGGGAACATTGTCTCCGTGTTTCCTCTGTAATGTTCTTTCAGTGATGCCGCAAGGCTATGAGCCATGGATTGCCACAGTCTCTGAGGAATCGAATTTGAGGATCGTCCAAGGAGCAATGGGGAGTGATGGCGCCCTCACAGAGGGCACAAATAGCTGTAACATGTGACAAGCAAGGAATATGCCCCCCAAAAGGTGCAAAAGCTTTCACCAAAGACATGCATGACTAAAGAAGATAGGCTGCTCACATACTGAGAGCATTAGGGAAACCTCCCCATAAACAAAGTGGGGACAAGTTGGGGTCTGTGGGTACAGGCAGGGCACCCAGGTCCCTTGTGCAAAGAGGAGACTGGGTACAACTAAGTACCACGTGTAACATAATATCAGCTGGCATTTATATGGAGACTTAAGATTTACAGAGCACTTTATATACATTATCTCACTGAATTCTCACAACATCCCTGTGGTGTGGGTGCCATTATTATACCCATTTTATAAATGAGGAAGCTGGTGGGCTCCAGCTCTGGGCAGGGTGGCAGGCGTGGTATCAAAGGCCTGTGAAGCCCTTATGGCTATGTGCTGATGAGCTGTGGAGGGGGTGGGGGCCACGTGGGGCCCAGAGAGGGGAGGGTCAGGTCTGCAGAATAGTCCACTCATGTTAAACAAGAGTGTATATAACTTTACCAAGCCCCATTGACATGGTCTGGGTTTAAATGCTAGAAAACTTTTCCATTTTAAAGCTGAAAGCATGCTTTATATCTTAGGAACTATGGAAGTAGCTACTCAGACCCTTCTGGGCCTGACTCTTATTCTTTTTTCCTTTTTTGCTTTTTGGAGGGCAATTGGGGTTAAGTGACTTGCCCAAGGTCACATGGCTAGTTTTTGTGTCAAGTGTCTGAGGCTGGATTTGAACTCAGGTCCTCCTGACTCCAGGGCTGGTGCTCTATTCACTGTGCCACCTAGCTGCCCTACCTGACCCTTATTCTTTTCTCAAGAGTTGCTTAAGTCTAGAGGTTTTATTATCTGTTATTGAATCTTCCTCCTCCTCCTCCTCCTCCTCCTCCTCTCCTCCTCCTCCCTTCTCTCCTCCTCCTCCTCCTCCTCCTCCTCCTCCTCCTCCTCCTCCTCCTCCTCCTCCTCCTTCTTCTTCTTCTTCTTCTTCTTCTTCTTCTTCTTCTTCTTCTTCTTCTTCTTCTTCTTCTTCTCTTCTTTCTGTTGTGATTGCCATTGTTGGAGGGTATATAGGTGCATCTCAAATACATTGGAGTATTGGATTATACTCCACAATTAAACTAAATTGGAAGCAGATACCCCATGCTTTCTCACCTTTACACCTTTGTCTATTTTGTTTCCTCGATTCTGAATGCTCTCTTCCCACATTACTGCTTCTAAGAAGCCTACTCATCTTTCAGGTCCCAGTTGCAATGGCACTTCCTCCATGTCTGTTCCTTATAGGCAGGAGGAATGTACTAGATAAGCTTTCAAGGCCTCTCCAAGCTCTGAGATTATGAATTCAGAAAGCATGAAGGGAGAAAGAAGACCCCTCCTTTCAGTTGTAAAGTCAATAATAATTTTCAATATTATGAGAAAACTGTTTGACAGGAGTGTTACTTTGTAAAATAGTAAAACCAAAATGGGATTGACACAACCATTTGGTCTGTCTTCATGGGTGATGGCTTACTTGTATGCTTATGATGTGATATTCACTAGAAGCAAGAAAGGGAAAACGATCATAAATAATCTCTCTTCTGAAAGATGAGGGAGGATGAGCAGTGCTTGTCTGACCTTCTGCCAGACCAAATGAAGGTGGGCTGCCCCTCTAATGGGAGAGGGAGGTGGTTAGATATGAAGAAAGACTTCCTAGGAAACATTGATGATAAACCTGGGAGACTTTCAGATATAATACAAAATATTCATTTCTGGAGGAAATCTGGAGGGATAAGGAGAGATAATTTTTCTCTCTAATGTCTGGATTCTAAGTGGCCATTACTGAATACAAAGGAATGATATACATTCATAGGATCCAGTTAATTCAGAATTTCTGAATTATCAAATGGTATGCATAAGAGACATTTGGGGAAAGAAGAGTAAATAGAGGAAAGAATTAGCCTAGAACAAGCATAAGGTGGCATAAAGAGCACTGGACGTGGAATCTGGAAATGGCTTTGAATCTCAGCACCATCATTTACTATCTATGTGACAATTGGCAAGCCATTTCACTTCCTTCTCAGCCTTAGTTTCTTCATCTGTAACAGGGGGATAATTATACCTCTATTACCCACCCAACAGGATGGTTATGGGAAAAGTACTTTGAAAACCTAGAAGTGCTACAGAAATGTAAGATTTTTATGCTTTAATTTCCTTGGGATGACTTAGAGTCATTAGCAGAGAGGCCAAAAAGTCAGTTCTTTTCAGAGAAATATGTGTCTGTGTGTGTATTTTCCCCAAAGACACATTAAAACAATTTTGAACACTTTTAATAGTTTTGAGTTTCAAATTCTAACACTCCCTCCCCTCCCCACGCTCTGAGACAGTAACTAATCCAATGTAGGTTATTTGTGTGCAATCATGTAAAACATTTCCATATTAGTCATTTTGTACAAGAAGACTCAAATAAAAGAAATAGAATGAAGAGAAAGAAAGTGAATGAAGGTATCTATGGCTTCACTTCTATAGGTAATCCCAGCCTGGATTCTTTTTGCTACCCAAGATAATTCTGGGTCACCCTTCCACCTATCTTCACTCAGTAAGTTCCTTAGGTGGTGTCAATTCTGAGCAAAATATAATTAACTTAACATAGATTCTTCAAAAAGGCTAACAAAAATCCCACCAAAACACTTAAAACTCAATGGGAATTAATCTTTTCTGCTACTTCTTTGATATTTTGATGCTCTGATAGTTGTGTGATCTCGCTTCCTCTAGTGGTGCTGATTATAAACTACTCATACCTCCTTCTCCTTTGCAAGTTTTATCCATATCCTCTTCAAAAGCTTTTAAAGGGGGTCTACACCGTGGGTGGCAAGGCAATCCTTTTAGTCTTCCCTAATTGATTCCCAAGCCCAACTCCCACAGAGTTTCTCCAAACCTCTTCCCCCCCGGCCCCAACTCTTCCTACCATGAAGACATTGCCTTCAACTTTACTGGAAAAAAAAATTAAGTCCATTGGCCATGAGCTCCCTTTTCACCCTTTTCTTCAATCTTAACACTCCTTAACATCATGCTCCACTCTCTCTTCCTTTCCTCAAGTCTCTGACAGTGAGCTCTTCTCCTTTCCAAAGCCAATCTGTGGCTATCTGGTCTTGAACTAATCTACTCTCATTTTCTCTTGTGGATTGGCCTCTCAATCATCCTCTCTAATTCTCAACTCTTTAATCCTTCCTTCCCTATATATTGCTTTATTTCCTGTTACCTTCAAACTTAGCTGTCATCTCCACCCCCTCACTCAACCCTACCATCCCCTCAAGCTATTGTCTTATACCTTTCCTACCTTTCTTTACCAAACTTCTAGAAAAAGAGCTCTATATTAGTTGTCTCCACTTCCTTTCCTCCCACTCACTCATCATTCAACTGAAATTGATCTCATCAAAAGTAATGATGGATTGCCAAATATTTTTTAAACAAATGCTTTATTAACTTCTGTTTTACATCATTCATTTCCACCAGCTTTTGAGTTACAATTATTTTCCCCTCTGTTTTTCCCCTACCCACACTCCCAGAATAGCAGTCCCATAAGATATCGCTTCCTCCAAATCTGCTCTCTCCCATATCTTCTCCCATACCCCCTTCGACTTTTCCATTAGAGGAAGGTGAATCTCTGTGTCCCAATGCCTGCACATCTTATCTCCCAATTACAAGCAAAAGAGTATTAATAATAGTATTTATATATATTTGAAACATTTAATGTTAGGACCTTGAATTTCAGATCCATTCCCTTCCTCCCTTGTCACCCATTCCCTCTGGGAAGATAAATAATCCAGTATATGTTGTACATGTCTAGCTATGCAAAACATTACCATAGTAGATATATTGTACAAGGCTGCTTATAATTCCCTCCCACTCATCCCACCCCCCACCTGGTCCATTCCCTACATGATCCTGTCCCTCTTCTATAGTGGGTACTTCCAACCTCCCCTCCCCCCAAGGATGCCCTCCCATCCATCATCCCTCCTCTCATCCCCCTTCCCCCTATTCTGCTGCAGGTTGAGATATCCCATTTAGTATGTATGTCATACTCTCCCTGAACCAAATTCAGTGAGAATGTGGTTTTGCCTTTTTGCCTTCCTATTCTTCCCCTCCCTTGCAACCACTTCCCCTTGCTTCTTCTACATGAGATAGTTTACCCTACCCTGTCTCTCCCCATCTCCTCTTGCCACTTTCCTCTCTCACCTCATAATTTCACCCCTTGAGTATCCTCCCTTCCCAACAAATTCAACCTATGCCCTCTATCCATATATAACTGTAACCATATACACACACATTCACATATGTATTCATATGACCACACACCCTTCTTCCATTATTTTCATAGTGAGAAAGATTTCATCAGTCACAGTTATTGTTTTTCCATATAGGAATGTAAATAGTTCAACTTTGATAAGTTCCTTTTGATTTCTTTTCCCTGATTACCTTCTCAGGCATCTCTTGCTTCTTGTGTCTGGATGTCAAATTTTCTATTCAACTCTGGTTTTTTCCTCAAGAATGCTTGAAAGTCCTCTATTCCACTGAATGACCATATTTTCCCCTGAAACAAAATACTCAGTTTTGCTGGGTAGGTGACCCTTGGGTTCAGTCCCAGATCTTTTGCCCTCTGGAATATCATATTCCATGCCCTTCAATCCTTCAGTGTAGAAGCTGCCAGGTCCTGTGCTATTCTGATTGTGTTTCCACAATATTGAAATTGTTTCTTCCTGGCTGCTTGTAGTATTTTCTCCTTGATCTGAGGATTCTGGAACCTGGCTATAATATTCCTGGGAGTTTTCTTTTTGGGATCTTTTTCAGGAGGTGATCGGTGGATTCTTTCAACCTCTATTTTGCCCTCTGGATCTAAAACATCAGGGCAATTTTCCTTGAGAATTTCTTGAAGGGTGATTTCTAGGTTCTTTCTTTGATCATGGCTTTCAGGTAGTCCAATAATTTTTAAATTGTCTCTCCTGGATCTATTTTCCAGGTCAGTGGTTTTTCCCATGAGATATTTCACATTGCCTTCTAATCTTTCATTTGTTTGGATCTGCATAACAGCATCTTGATTTCTCATAAAGTCATTAGCTTCCATTTGCTCCAGTCTAACTCTGAAGGAATGAATCTCCTCAGTGAACTTTTGAGATTCTTTTTCCATCTGGCAAATTCGACTTTTTAAGGCATTCTTCTCCTCATTGCCCTTTTGGGCCTCCTTTGCCATTTGAGTTAGTCTATTTTTTAAGGTGTTGTTTTCCTCAGTCAGGCTGTTGACCCTCATTTCATACTTTTCCTGCATCCTTCTCATTTCTCTTTCCAATTTTTCTTCCACTTCTCTTATTTGATTTTTAAAGTCCTTCTTAAGGTCCTCTATGGCCTGTAACCCGCTCATGTTTTCCTTTGGGGCTTTTGGAGCAGGATTTCTGACCTCACAGTCCTCCCCGTGTTCTATGCTTCGATCCTCTTTGCCCCCAAAGTAGGAGTCTAAGGTTGCATTTTTTTGTTTAATTTGTTTCCTTTGCCTTGGCATGTTGCCACTTAATTACTTGACTTTTGGGCTTGTTGCCACAGTATGGCTTTCCCACCAGACAGGGGAATTTTCGTCCCAAATGTGTGGGGAGACAACTTCCATTTCTGGCAATCTGGAAACCCACCCCAACACCTCCACCCCAGATCACAATCCAGATCCAGGGACGTTAAAGGAAGAGTGATTACCCCCCAAGACTGATCACTGGATCTCCCTACAGTTCACAGGCCAGGAACTGCAGCTGCCTCTGAAAACTATAAAATGGTGTGTCTCCTCAGTGGCTTCTAGCCCTCAGGGG
The DNA here is from genome assembly GCA_011680675.1 of Gymnobelideus leadbeateri. NCBI lineage: Eukaryota > Metazoa > Chordata > Mammalia > Diprotodontia > Petauridae > Gymnobelideus > Gymnobelideus leadbeateri. Next base: position 45,076 of record WOXC01010084.1, on the reverse strand, counting down.
AGGAAGCTGTCACATTCCCCAAATACTGGTCCCAAAATCCGTAGGACACTAACCTCTCACTTTGTCCTAGGCATGTCTATGTTGATAATTCTGGAATCACCACAGCTGCTGGTGTTCTGGGGTCCCTCCAGCTGGCTGCTGGCCCGGCCGCCCTGGGGCTAAAACCACAACTCAGCGGATCTGTGCTCGGCTCCCCGAGCACTGTGCGCTGTGCTGCTGGCTCCTAGAGCACTGCGCTGGTCTTTCCTGCAGGGCTGCTGGGCTGTCCTCAGTGGGAGGTTAGCTTCTCTGTGTCATTCTGTGGGTCATTCTAGCGCTCCAGAAGTTGTTCAGAGTCCCCTTTCACATAGTTTGGAGGTGATCTGAGGGGAGAGTGGCTTGGACATGCTGTTTCTCCTCCGCCATCTTGGCTCTGCCCCTGAATTGCCAAATATTTGAACCAATAATTGCCAAATGTGATGGTCTTTTCTGATGTTTTCATTCTTCTTGACCTCTCTGCTACACTTGGTTCTGTTGACAATCCTCTGCTTCTAGATACTTCTCTGGGATTTTGTGACTCTACTCCCTCAGTTCTCTTAACAGTGGTCAGTCCCTTTGACTGACTCATCATCAATATCATGTCCTCTTAACATCCAGGTTGCCCCTCTCTCTCTGTCTTTGTCTCTCTGTCCTTGTCCCTGTCTCTCTCTGTATACATACATACATGTGTATGTATTTATTGTCTATATCTTTCTCATATTATCTCTTCAGTTCCCTTGTTTATTTAATTTTTTGTTTGTTTATTGTTTATTTATTTAATTATCATAGCTATGCAGATGACTTATAGATCTATATTTTGAGCCCCAATATAGCTGGTGTAGTAGATAGAGGACTGGACCTGAAGTTAGGAAGATCTGAATTCAAATTCAATGTCCTCAGACACTAACTGTGTGAACCTGGGCAAATAACTTAATCCTGTTTGCCTCAGTTTCCCAATCTGTAAAATGAGCTGGAGTAGGAAATGGCAAACCACTTTGATATCTTTGCCAAGAAAACCCAAAATGGGATCATGAAGAGTTGGACTTGACTGAAATGACGACACCAATATCTCCTGAACCGTATCTCTGAATAACCAACTGTTTATTAAATGTTTTTTTTAAAAAAGGATATCCCAGGGACATTTCCAACTTGACATGTCTAAAACAGCACTCATTATTTTTTCCCTAAAGCCCAGCCCTTTAGTGAACCTCCCTGTTTCTGCAGAGAGCATCCTAATGGTTCTTGTCTCCCAGCTGCACAATGTTGGCATTGCCTTTGACTTCTGCCTCTGCCTCACCCTGCATATTCAATCAGTTGCTGGATTTTGTGGTTTCTTCCTCCACACATCTCTCATATCTTACCCCTTCTTTCTACTCACAAAACCACCACCTTAGTTCAGGCCCTTATCACCTCTTGCCTAGAATATTGCAGTGCCCTCCTAATTGGTCTTCCTGCCTCAAGTCTCTTCCTGCTCTGGTCCATCTGCCATAGAGCTGCCAAAGATTTTCCTTAAGCCCAGATTTGGCCATCATTCCCCTACTCAGTAAACATTAGGGATTATTGCCTCTAGGATAAAGTATAAACCCTCTGTTTGGCTTTTATTGTCTTTTATTCTCCTGAACTTAAACACCTCCATCCAAGAGAACTATACACACAAAAGAATACAAAAAGGAGCTTTATATGAAACTTTGAATCTCTGTTTCACCCTGCTTGCTTTTTTCTTTTGAAGGCATATAATAAATTTCATACTTTACTTTCAAAAATGTCCTGCTTGTCTGTGCTTCCTTCTGTTAGCTCTTGTGCATTTTAAAAAATGGTACAGTGGTCTCCCTAATGCTTTCTTCTCATCTACCCCTTTAATCCCTCCTTAAGGCTCAGGAAATTTGCTTTGCTTGTCACTATTCCCTCTATCGTATTATGCCCTGTCTTACTCCTCCTCAATCTCCACTTATTTCCCTGTGAGTTTGATGTGTTTCTACACCAAACTGTATGTTCAGTCATCTTTTGTACATTTCAGATAAGAATAAATTCATTCATTCCCCTCTATCCCCTCCCAATTCTTTCTGCAAGAGCTTATATGTCATTTTTTTTTAATCACTTGTCTCATTTCTCCTAGGTATTCATGAAGTTCTTGTGGAAAACCCATTTTTCCTCTTTACATTTCTCTTTGAAGTTGTCATAGAGTTAGATTTGCAACAATTTTGATAATGGATAGTGTTTTCTTTGATTTACTCATTTCCCCAGCTTTTATTCTTGAATCTCAGCTTTGTGCTAGGCCTACTCCCTGCTAACCTTTTGGGTAGGGTGCTTAGCCTTGCTTAGTCTCAAGCTGGTCTCCTGGGTTCTTGTGCTAATCTCCACCTCCCAGGATCTGTACCCACCTGAGATTTTTGAGGTGCAGAGTCTAGGATCTTTGGGGCTCTCTCAGGCATCTCAGGACAGAGTGTTAGGGACCTCAGAGCCCCTAGGCCTGGGCTGTCCCTGATCTGAAAACTGTATTTTGCACTTCCAAATTCCTTACCCTGGGGCTTTCCAACTATCCTGGGACTTTCTCAGGGGAGCTCTCCTCTCTTAATGTCTCTAGACAGTCTATATATGCCCTGTCTCTGGGTATGCTCATTTCATTTGATAGACACCTTTTCATACTGTCCATGGACTTCTGGCTGACCCCTTGTGAAACTTTGAGGGGCAAGATGTTATTTACTATAATTTTTCATTGGATTTCTTGACATTTTTTGGTCAAGGTTAACTTCAGGGTTTTGCTGTAGTGGGTATGTGAAAGCTTGGTGGCCTGCCTCTCATTCAGGTAGCCATCAGCTTCTCTGATCTTCTGTCTCATCCTTTCCTGACGCTGAAAACAACATTCTGAAATGGGAGAAGATGGCAAGCATGTATCAATGCCCCTGGAATTCTGACATTTCTTTTTGCAGGGGGCATTTCACCTGTTTCTGGTTACTGTTGTTCAAATCTAGTCCAGAAGTCTCCATTTGGATTTTAAAGCCCTTTACAAACTGCTCCCAAACCAATCTTCCTAATTTAAATATGATTATTGTCCTTCCTATACTCTACAGAGTAGCCAAACTAGCCTTCTCTAGTCTTCATCCATGTCCATCTCCTATCTCTCCCACCTGTGCCTTTGCACTGACCATCCCCTATACCTGCAATGTATTCCTTTCTTGCTTCTGACTCTTGGAATCCTTTCCTTCAAGGCTCAGCTCAAAAACAACCTTCTCCATGAAAGCTCTCCTGGTACTCCTATCGGTTAATGCCCTCCCTCCCAACCTATCTTGGTTTTTTTAATGACCTTTTATTTGTTCTATATTGATGCAATATAAATGTATATATTTACATGTTTCCCCTGATAAAATAGAAGCTCCTTCATAGTGGGAATGATTTCATTTTTTGTTTTTGTAACCCCAGGGTCTATTACAGTGCCTGAAATGTAGTTAGTACTTCATATATATTTGATTGATCAAATTAACAGGGCCCTTGGGTAATAAACTGACTAGGGAAAGAGTCTAATCTCAGCAGAGATCTTGTGAGAAAATTAGCAGGATATGAAATTGGAGCTCATGGGGTAACCAGATCCAAAGAAGTAGGCAAGTAGTGGAAAAGGTGTTTGAAGTGATGATCTGAACTCAAGAAGATTAATACAGCCATGCAAAACACAGAACCAAGAAGAATGGAGGGCATGGCATGACCTGGTGGTGGCAGCAGTTACAGCCTCCATCTGGGACAGTATTCTATGAAGGCAGAGACCTACTAGCTGTGTCCTCACACACTGGTACTGTCTGATCTTAGACAAGAAAACTCCTAGGGGTAATGGATCATTTGCCTGGGAATATGAGTAGTAATAATTGTTGTTGTTCAGTCATTTCAGTCATGTCTGACTCTTTTTTAGAGGGGGGAAAAGCAGGGCAATTGGGGTTAAGTGACTTGCCCAAGGTCACATGGCTAGTAAGTGTTAAGTGATTTGAGGCCAGATTTGAACTCAGGTCCTCCTGACTCCAGAGCCAGTGCTCTATTCACTGCACCACTTAGCTATCCCTATGTCTGACTCTTCTTGACCCCATTTGGGGTTTTCTTGGCAAAGATACTGGAGAGCTTTGCTATTTCCTTCTCCAGCTCATGTTACAGAAGAGGAAACTGAGGCAGACAGGGTTAAGTGACATGCCCAGGGTCACAAAGCTAGTGGTTTGCCATTTTCTTTTCTAGCTCATTTTACAGGAAACTGAGGCAAACAGGGTTAAATGACTTGCCCACAGTCACACAACTAGTAAGTGTCTGAGGCCAGATTTGAGCAATAGTAACGACAAACATGCAAAATGGCCTCTACAGAATGAATGTCAGGGTTTCAGAGGCACAGGCACTTCCTTGTCATTTTCTTCTTTTCAGAATGTTGTCATGATGGTTATTAGCATCTGTTGATCAGAGAAACTAAGGAAAAGGAGCCAGAAGTGAAAACAGCATTTATTGCCTTTCTTTTAGACTTTCTGAAATCTGGACCCAAACAGCAGCCTCAGTTCCTGCTATAGAATGCCAACTTGAACTAGGTGACCAGGGACCTGGATTGTTCCTACACCTTGCCACACCCAACTCCCAAAGACCTATACCACCTGCTGTGTCTGAAGCTGCGGGCCTTATTTCTTTTAGAAAAATTGATGAAGTCAAGAAAAATTCTGAATCTTTACTTTCATTTTATTTTTCTGATGAAGATTCTGGAGGGTGTAGTAATGATGAGTCTTCGGGATTCTAAGCCCAGTGCTCCATTCACTGCATGCACCCCTTGCTGCTCTGAGTAGTAATCAGCTTGTACTACTTGCCCTTTGTGCAATGATAGAGGGAGCCAGTCATGGCCTAAGATCTTGAATAATCTACCCAAAATGCCCAATACCTTTGGACTGCATCCACTCTGCTGAAAGGATGGTGTGTCTTTATGTTGGAACACAGTTCCTATTTTTTCTATTGCCCTGAAAAGAGCTTTCACAAGTTTTGGGGAATTTGGAGAGTTGGAAGGCAGAGGAAAAATAATAAGTAAGTAGGGTAGACAGCTATAATCCTAGGAAAAGGGTGGCCAGCCAGGTAGTGACTGAAAAATTCTCAAAGGCGGATGAGGGTAGGGGGAGGTAAAGGTGAAGAATGAACAAAAGAAAACCGAGTCATCTCTGCTCAAAGTCAGCAGCGGTAGATTCCATGAGGATCTTTAGGGTAAGATGGGATGGTCTGTTTTGATGCTTTATTCTTCTTCCTGAACCTCAGTTATGTACCAGCTAAGTGCTTAAACCATTCCCAGAGGACTAGAGTGCATTAGGCACCACCAGTAAAAGTTACACTGTATTTATTTATTCCCCAGGAGCCCAGAGGGACCTGAATAAAATGAAAGGGCAGAACATACAGAGACCATAAAGAGAGAGTTTGGTTTTTATGCAGTGGAAGAAAACCTGGGGAATTAATTCCCAACTGGCAGAGGCCAGGGTGACGGTAACTGTGTTTTAAGTAGGCTTGGAGAGAATCCTATGGAGGAAGAGTCAGGACACCTTGACTAAACAGGCCAGCCGCAGCGTGAATTGGTGGTGACGGTTCTTGGGGATGGCCCTGCCCCTGATATTCACTGCTGTGTGTGGTGAGATGGGAGTCTTTAAAAAAAACGTGGCAGAAACTTGGTCTCACAAAGAAGCTACAAATTCTGAAAGCGCTAGCCTTAGGAACATCCCCAAAGGGCTGTGTGTCTATGATCTATGGGGGTGACATTTTTCTGGGTAACTAATCATCAGTTTATTAATTATGTTAGCTACTAATCATTAAATTGGAGGTCAGTGGTTTCACTCAGAAAATCAGAGACCCCCAGTGGAGACACCAAATGAGGAGGTGGGCTACGAGTCATCGGCCCCTGCTGTTGAGAATGTGGCTTGATCACAAGACTCAGACACCTCCAGCAATCTGGACTGGGGGATCCATCTCTACACAGACCACTCTGGTTGGTTTTCTCCTTTATGAGCTGGGTCATGGGGCAACATTTTCTTAGGTAAAAGAGAGACAAAACCCAGGACTATACCTAAAGGTCAGGGATCTTAGGGATATTTGGGGAAAGTCAGCTTACTCTGTGAAGGGCCAGGGCAGGGAAGGGGAGTGGTAGGTAATAAGTCAGTCAATACATAATAATTAAGCGCCAACTATGTGCCAGGCCCCATGCTAAGTGCTGGGGATACAAAAAGAGGCAAGACAGTCCCTGCCCACAAAGAGCTCATGATCTAATGGGGGAGACAGCAAGCAAACAAATACATGTGAACAGGTTACATTCCTATTAAATAGGAAATAATTAGAAGATAGAAGCCACTAGGAGTAAAAGGGATTGGGAAAGGCTTCTTGTAGAAGATGGGATTTGAATTAGGAAGCCAGGGAAGCCAGCAGGAAGAGATGAGCATTCCCAGCATTAGGGACAGTCAGAGAGAGGGTTTGGAGCTCAGAGATGGAGAGTCTTGCTTTTGGAACAGCCAGGAGGCCAGTGTCACTGGATCAAAGGCTCAAGGTGGGGAAGAAGGTGTAAGAAGACTGGAAAGATGGGTGGGAGCTAGGCTATGAAGGGCTTTCAGGGCTAATCAGAGGATTTTGGAGGCAATAGGGAGTCACTAGAGTTTATTGAGTGAGGGGATGATGTGGTTGGACCTGTGTTTTAGGAAAATCACTGGCGGCTGAATGGAGGATGGATTGGAGTGAGAAGAACCTCTAGGTGAGCAGAGCTTCCAGGAGGTGACTGCAATAATCCAGGTGTCAGGTGACAAGGGCCTGCACTACAGCAGTGGCAGTATCAAAGGAGAGAAGGAAGCATATTTGGGAGATATGGGAAGAAGAAATCACTGAACTGTGGCAACAGCTTGGATATGGGATGGTGAGAGAAAATGAGGACTTGAGGATGGGGGACCTTCAGGATGGTTTTGCCCTCTATAGTAATATGAGGAAGGGAGGGTTTGGGGGGAAAGATAATGAGTTGAGTTTTTGACAGGTCGAGTTTAAGATGTCTACTGGACTTCCAGTTTGAGATATCTGAAAGACAGCTGGAGATGCAAGATTGGGGGTTAGTAGAGAAGGATAGATAGATTTAAAAATCATTATCATAAAGATGGTAATTAAAGCCAGGTGAATTGATGAGATTACCCAGTGAAGTAGTATAGAGGGAGAAGAGAAGAGGGCCCAGGGCAGGATTCTGAGGGACACCTATGGTTAGAGGGCATGATCTGGGGGAGGAACCAGTGAAAAGATTGAGAAGAAATGGTCAGAGAGCTAGGAGGAGAACCAGGAGAGAGTAGTATCCAGAAAACCCAGAGAGAAGAGTATCAAGAAGATGACCAAAAGCATCAACTGCTACAGAGAACAAGGAGAATGAGAACTGAGAAAAGGCCATTGGGTTTGGCAGCTAAGAGATCACAGTAACTTTGGAGACGAGGTCAGAAGCCAGGTTGTAAAAGGCTTGAGATTGAGAGCAGGGAAAATGCCCACTTATTGTGGACAGTCTCAATGGATTTAGCCACAAAGGGCAGAGGAGATATGGGACAATAGTTATTGGGGATGGAAAGAGAACTAGGAAGGGCAAAGTGAGAGGTGGGACGCAAAGAAAGTCAACCTTTGAAGTCATCTTTTCTTTTTTTTTTATTTAAACAAATGCTTTATTAACTTCTGGTTTACATCATTCATTTCTGCCAGATTTTGAGTTACAATTTTTTCCCCATTTTTCCCCTGCCCACCACCCCAGATTAGCAGTCCCACAAGACATCCCCTCATCCAATCTGCTCTCTCCCATATCTTTTCCCATACCCCCTTCGACTTTACCATTAGGGCAAGGTGAATCTCTGAGCCCCAATGCCTGCACATCTTATCTCCCCATTACATGCAAAATAGTATTAATAATAGTATTTATATATATTTGAAACATTTAATCTTAAAACTTCGAATTTCAGATTCATTCCCTTCCTCCCTTGTCACTCACTCCCTCTGAGAAGATAAGCAATTCAGTATGTGTTGTACATGTATAGCTATGCAAGCATTACCATAGTAGATATGTTGTAAAAGACTGCTTATATTTCCCTCCCACCCATCCCACCCCCAACCTGGTCCATTCCCTACTTTGATCCTGTCCCTCTTCGAAAGTGGGTACTTCTAACCTCCCCTCCCCCCAGAACCTCCCCTCCATCATCCACCCTCTCATGCCCCTCCCCCCTACTCTCCTGCAGGGTGAGATATCCCATTTAGTATGTATGTCATTCTCTCCCTGAGCCAAATTCAATGAGAATATGGTTTTGCCTTTTTGCCTTCCTGTTCTTCCCCTCCCCTGCAACCACTTTCCCTTGCCTCTTCTACATGAGATAGTTTACCCTACCCTGTCTCTCCCCCTCTCCTCTGCCACATTCCCCTCTCACCTCTTAATTTCACCCCTTGAGTATCCTCACTTCCCAACAAATTCGACCTGTGCCCTCTATCCATGTATACCTATATCTATAAACATATATACACACGTTCACATATGTATTCATGTGCCCATATATCCTTCTTCAATTATTTTCATACTGAGAAAGGTTTCATCAGTCACAGTTATTGTTTTTCCATGTAGGAATGTAAATAGTTCAACTTTGATAAGTTCCTTTTGATTTCTTTTCCCTGTTTACCTTCTCAAGTATCTCTTGCTTCTTGTGTCTGAATGTCAAATTTTCTATTTAACTCTGGTTTTTTCTTCAAGAATGCTTGAAAGTCCTCTATTCCACTGAATGACCATATTTTCCCCTGAAACAAGATACTCATTTTTGCTGGGTAGGTGATTCTTGATTTTAATCCCAGCTCTTTTGCCCTCTGGAATATCATATTCCATGCCCTTTGATCCCTCAGTGTAGAAGCTGCCAGGTCCTGTGCTATTCTGATTGAGTTTCCACAATATTGAAATTGCTTCTTCCTGGCTGCTTGTAGTATTTTCTCCTTCATCTGGGAATTCTGGAACCTGGCTATAATATTCCTGGGAGTTTTCTTTTTGGGATCTTTTTCAGGAGGTGATTGGTGGATTCTTTCAACCTCTATTTTGCCCTCTGGATCTAAAACATCAGGGCAATTTTCCTTGAGAATTTCCTTGAAGGGTGATTTCTAGGTCCTTTCTTTGATCATGGCTTTCGGGTAGTCCAGTAATTTTTAAATTGTCTCTCCTGGATCTATTTTCCAGGTCAGTGGTTTTTCCCATGAGATATTTCACATTGCCTTCTATTCTTTCATTTGTTTGGATCTGCTTAATTTTGGATCTGCATCTTGATTTCTCATAAAGTCATTAGCTTCCATTTGCTCCAGTCTAACTCTGAAGGAATGAATCTCCTCAGTGAACTTTTGAGATTCTTTTTCCATATGGCAAATTTGGCTTTTTAAGGCATTCTTCTCCTCATTGCCCTTTTGGGCCTCCTTTGCCATTTGAGTTAGTCTATTTTTAAGGTGTTATTTTCCTCATTCAGGCTGTTGACCCTCATTTCATACTTTTCCTGCATCCTTCTCATTTCTCTTCCCAATTTTTCCTCTGCTTCTCTTATTTGATTTTTAAAATCCTTCTTAAGGTCCTCTATGGCCTGTAACCCACTCATATTTTCATTTGGGGCTTTTGGAGCAGGATTTCTGACCTCACAGTCCTTCGATCCTCTTTGCCCCCAAAATAGGAGTCTAATGTTGCATTTTTCTGTTTATTTTGTTTCCTTTGCCTTGGCATGTTGCCACTTAATTACTTGACTTTTGGGCTTGTTGCCACAGTAGGACTCTGCTACCAGACAAGGGAGCTTCTGTCCCAAACGTTGGGGTCTTCAGAACTTCTGGAGGTATTAATTGGGTGGCCTCTGTGAAGCCTCCACATGCTCTGGCAAGCTGGATACCCACCCCAACACCTCCACCCCAGACCGCAATCCAGATCAAGGGAGGTTAAAGCAAGAGCGATTATACCCCCCCAGACTGATTGCTGGATCTCCGTACAGTTCACAGACCAGGAGCTGAAGCTGCCACTAAAGCTGCAAAATGGCATCTGTGCTGAGTCTCCTCAGCTGCTACTGGCCCCCAGGGGAAGAAGCCGACGCGTTCCCCAAATACTGCTCCCAAAGTCCAAAGGGCACTAACCTCTCACTTTGTCCTAGGCATGTCTGTGCTGATAATTCTGGAATCGCCACAGCTGCTGGTGTTCTGGGGTCCCTCCAGCCAGCTGCTGGCCAGGCTGTCCTGGGGCTAAAACCCTGGCTCCTGTGGGCCTGGGCTTGGCTGTCCTCAGCGGGAGGTGAGCTTCTCTGCATTGTTCTGTGGGTGCTGGGGCTCCAGAAGTTGTTCAGAGTCCCCCTTTTACATGGTTTGGAAGTGGTGTTGGGGAGAGCGCCTTGGAAGTGCTGTTTCTTCCCCGCCATCTTGGCTCCGCCCCCTGCAGTCATCTTTTCAATGTTAATAACAATAGAAATAATAATAGTAATAATAATCTGAATGGGGAGATACGTGAAAGCATCCTCTACTTGCTTCCAGTCTAATACGTGGGTTTGAAGCCAGTTTTGGCCATGATGACTCAGAAGCTGGAGCAGTGTGGTGAATAGCCTTCTAGTGTCCTTTGGAGAGAACTAGATGATTTAGGAGGCGCGGAGCTGGGGCTGAGTTTGCACAAAAGGGTCAGTGTTCCTCTCCCTTTGCCCATTGTGTTCTGAGGGGGGCAAGAGCCCCTGTGGGCCCAGTGTGAGCTGGTTCAGCAGCTTCATTATCTCCCAAAGCAGCAGCCATGTGTCTGCAAACACACAGTTCTGATGTTTCTTTTATCTTGTGTTTTATTTGCTCCTGAATCCAAGTAGATGTGTGTCCCGAGAGGGAATTGACTAGACCACAACCTTATGAGCTTCGAAAGGTTGAAAGAAGCCCCAGAAGTCCCCTCAGCAACCGGAGTCAGTAGCAGAGAACCAATGGCATAGCAAGGGAATAAGCCTTTTGACCCTCCCCAACAGTGGATGAACCCATCAGCAAAAATGTTCTACTCGGTAAGGATCCAGTTCAGCTGAACAAAGGAGCAACCTATCCACTGAAGATCCATCACCCTGATAATGACCTTTGTGGGGACCCCATTAAGGGAGCAAAGCACTCCCAAGGCCAAGAGTCAGAAGGTACCCCTCGGTTCAATGTATTTCTTATACCTGTGTCCTGCTGCCTTTATTTATACCAACAACTTTAAGCTTTAGCCCTCTCTCCTCAGGAATCTTGAATATACAAAGGAAGAATATGGTACCAGTTTGGGGGTACTATCCTTACCATTTTTGTTGTTTCATCATTTTTCAGTTATGTCCAATGCTTCATGACTCATTGGGTGTTTTCTTGGAAGAGGCACTGGAGTGATTTGCCATTTCCTTCCCCAGCTCATTTTACAAATGAGGAAACTGAGGCAAACAGGGTTAAGTGACTTGCCCAGGGTCACATGACAAGAAAGCATCTAAAGTTGAATTTGAACTCAAGAAGAGGAATCTTTCTGACTCCAGGCCTGGTGCTCTATCCACTGTACTACCTAGCTAACCTATCCTTACTATGCCTTTTTAGTAAATATCTCTTTGTAAAAGCTAATTGATATCAAATAATTGGTAGATATTGGGTTTGGGGCGCTGGGGCTTCAGGGGAGCTTGTGAGCGATCATGTTAAAAACCACAACTTTTCCAGATTACTCTGAGGAGAAAAGAAGCAGTCAGCTACCTTTTGGGGAACCAACCAGTAGAGTAGGGAAGGCAAACCTGGAGGGGACATTAAAACAATATACATATAAATAATATACACACACATATATAATAATATAATGTAATGTAATATGACATAACATAATATGATATAATAATTACAACTAGTTTTTCAAATGCTACACATAAACATTATCCCCATTTTACAAATGAGAACCTTGAGGCTGAGAGACATGGGAAAAGTGAGAGCCAAAGATGTTGAGAAACCTGCCCAGGGTCATACTTCTAGTAAGCTCTGAAAAAATACAGCTCCTAGGCTTCCTAAGAACTTGTCATAGTAATACTGGAGGAATCCCTTGATTTAAATGGCTATTATTTAATATGGGAAGGTGGAGGTGGTGCCAGTGAAACACATGCTGTGGCCAGTTGATTCAAGGAGCTTGCTAAAGTGGAAAAAGAGCTCTGCATTTGGAATTGGAAGGCTTGGGTTTCACCAGTTCTACCACTGATTTCTTGTGTGACCCTGAGCAAGTTAAAAAAAAATTGTGTGCATGTGTGTATGTGTGTGTGCATGCCTATGTATGTGTGTGCATGTGTGTGTTTGTGTGTATGGGTGTGCGTGTGCATGTGTGTCTGTGTGTGTGCATGTGTGTGCATATGCATGTCTCTGTGTGCATGTGTCTCTGTGTGTGCATGTGCGTGTGTATGTTGGTTTGTTTTGTTTTACCATCTTTGGTTCTGTTTTCTCATCTTCAAAATGTATGTTGTGGGAGAGTAGACTAGATTGCCTCCCAGGTCTTTTTATTTTTTATTATTATTTTTATTTGCTTTTTTGGAGGGCAATTGGGGTTAAGTGACTTGCCCAAGGTCACACAGCTAGTTTTGTGTTGTGTCTGAGGCCGGATTTGAACTCAGGTCCTCCTGACTCCAGGGCCAGTGCTCTATTCACTGCACCACCTAGCCGCCCCTCCCAGGTCTTTTTAAATTCTACATCTTATGCTGTGTGTCAGTTTTCTGAATACCAGCCTAATTTACTAAGGGCAAAGATGCTCATCAATGAATTAACCACAGGATAATGAAATTTGGGGTTATCACAATCCATGAAAGGTGGACATGTTGTGATCTATGCTGATGCAGGAAGTTCCCATATGGACAATGATAGTTAGTATTTTGTTGTTGTTGTTATTTTTGCTATTGAGTCTTTTTTCAATTGTGTCTGAATCTTCCTGACCCCATTTGGGGTTTTCTTGGCAAAGATACTGGACTGATTTGCCATTTCCTTCTCCAGCTCATTTTACAGAACAGGAAACTGTGGCAAACAGGGTTAAGTGACTTGCCCAGGGTCACACAGCTAGTGTGTTTGAGGCTGAATTTGAACTCAGGAAGATGAGACTCCTATCCCATGTGCCACCTAGTTAACATTTATATAGCATTTCCTATGTGCTACATACTGCCCTAAGCAGTCTACAATTATTTTATTTCATCCTCACAACAACCTTGTGAGATAGGTGTTTTATCTCCATTTTGCTTTTATTAGCCTTAATTTACAGATGGGGAAACTGAGGCAAATATAGATTTTTTTTTTTAAGTGACTTAGCCAGGGTCACATAGCTAGTAAGTATCAGAGGCTAGACTCGAACTTAGGTCTTATTGATTCTAGGTTCAGCACTCTATCCATTTCACTACCTAGCTGCTTGTGATGAGAAGGATGAGAAAAAAAAATATTCACACAGACATTACTGATCATTCAAACTTTGAAAGAGAAAGGACATAAAGGGACCCATAATCCTTGGAAAAAGCAGCAAAGCTGAGTGAGCATTAAGGATCAGTGTCCCCCTTCTATCATTATGGACAGATCATATTCTATTCAACATACATTTATTAAATGCTTACTATATACAAGGCTTGTGCTACACACATAGCCTTTTCCTGTTCACTACTTGTTCCAAACACACACAGATATCTAACTTGCAAAGATCCCAGAGGCAATAGCAAGGCACAGGCTCATGGTTAGTCATGAATTGGGTTGATGTGGCTGGTTAATAAGGACGGTGAGATATTATGGAGCCCAGGAGGAAGTGAGCATCGTTCTAATGACTGGGGGGCAGAGTGGGGCAAGAAAAACAGTTGGAGAACATGCAAACTCATCCTTCTTCCCAGCCAGAAATTGACCAGGGTGTTTTTTTACCTTTTCCTTCCCCAAACTTTGCTCTTTTCTTTTTTGTCTTTTTGGAGGGGGGAAGAAGAGCAATTGGGGTTAAGTGACTTGCTCAAGGTCACACAGCTAGTAAGTGTCAAGTTTCTGAGGCTGAATTTGAACTCAGGTCCTCCTGACTCCAGGACCAGTGCTCTATTCACCGTGCCACCTAGTTGCCCCTCTTTTTTTCTTAAAAAAATCTTTTTTGCACTTTCCTTTTCTAAGGAGGAGTGTAAGCAGTCCTGGCAATAAGAATGTGAAGAAACCATTTGGATGGGATGATGAGGCAGAGAGTCCCAGCTGAGGAAAACTACTGAAAGCTTGAATGATTATGCAGGAGGGAGTCATGGAGAGCAAAGTATGAATGTATGAACACAAACAGACCCACCCTCCAGCAGGTAATATACTCTGTTCATCCTCAGGAAGCAACACCATGTAGGGTAAACAGCATGGATTTGCCATTTGGGAGATCTGAGTTCGAGTCTTAACATAGTCACCAATTAAGGGACTCCTTCCCTACTCTTTGCTCGTTGAATTTCTACTCATCTTTTAAGGCCCTACTCAAAAGCTATCTCCTCCAGAGAGCTTTCCTTGTTTTCCCAGTCTCTAGCCCCTCACCTATCATGTCCTGTTCAGAGAAAATGGTGATTTATCCCCTAAATCACAAACTCCATGTAGGCAAGGACTGTCATAACTAAATTCTGTGTCTCCTATTTAACCTCCCATTGTGCTCTTGTATAGATATCCCTTCCACATCATGAGGAATAGGGGCTTGGTGACCCAAGATCTGGAAAATCCACACAAGATTTTTGATCTTTCGGTTGAGGTTTAGGATTTAGGGGTGCTTGAGACCCCCAAATATCAACATGCTGGGTGCTGCTGAATGAAGTCTTCTCTCAGCCAAAGTAAATCAGTTTATTAAATATTTGCCTTAATGGGTAGACTCTTTTTTTTTTACACACACATTCACCTATGTATTCACATGACCATACACCCTTCTTCCATTATTTTCATACTGAGAAAGATTTCCTTAGTCACAGTTATTGTTTTTCCATGTAGGAATGTAAATAGTTCAACTTTGATAAGTTCCTTTTGATTTCTTTTCCCTGATTACCTTCTCAGGCATCTCCTGTTTCTTGCATCTGGATGTCAAATTTTCTATTCAACTCTGGTTTTTTCCTCAAGAATGCTTGAATGTCCTCTATTCCACTGAATGACCATATTTTCCCCTGAAAAAAATACTCAGTTTTTCTGGGTAGGTGACCCTTGGGTTCATTCCCAGCTCTTTTACCCTCTGGAATATCATATTCCATGCCCTTATATCCCCCAGTGTAGAAGCTGCCAGGTCCTGGGCTATTCTGATTGTTTTTCCACAGTATTGAAATTGTTTCTTCCTGGCTGCTTGGAGTATTTTCTCTCTGATATGGGGATTCTGGAACCTGGCTACAATTTTCCTGGGAGTTTTCTTTTTGGGATCTTTTTCAGGAGGTGATTGGTGGATTCTTTCAACCTCTATTTTGCCCTCTGGATCTAAAACATCAGGGCAATTTTCCTTGAGAATTTCTTGAAGGGTGATTTCTAGGTTCTTTCCTTGATCATGGCTTTCAGGTAGTCCAATAATTTTTAAATTGTCTCTCCTGGATCTATTTTCCAGGTCAGTGGTTTTTCCCATGAGATATTTCACATTGCCTTCTAATCTTTCATTTGTTTGGATCTGCTTAACAGCATCTTGATTTCTCATAAAGTCATTAGCTTCCATTTGCTCCAGTCTAACTCTGAAGGAATGAATCTCCTCATTGAGCTTCTGAGATTCTTTTTCCATCTGGCAAATTCGACTTTTTAAGGCATTCTTCTCCTCATTGCCCTTTTGGGCCTACTTTGCCATTTGAGTTAGTCTATTTTTTAAGGTGTTGTTTTCCTTAGTCAGGCTGTTGACCCTCATTTCATACTTTTCCTGCATCCTTCTCATTTCTCTTCCCAATTTTTCCTCTGCTTCTCTTATTTGATTTTTAAAGTCCTTCTTAAGGTCCTCTATGGCCTGCAACCCGCTCATGTTTTCCCCTGGGGCTTTTGGAGCAGGACTTTTGACCTCACAGTCCTCTTCCCGCTCCATGCTTCGACCCTCCTTGCCCCCACAGTAGGAGTCTAGGGTTGCATTTTTCTGTTTAATTTGTTTCCTTTGCCTTGGCATGTTGCCACTTAATTACTTGACTTTTGGGCTTGTTGCCACACTATGGCTCTGCCGCCAGACAGGGGAATTTTCATCCCGAATGTGTGAGGGACAACTTCCATTTCTGGCAATCTGGAAACCCACCCACGACCTCTACCCCAGATCACAATCCAGATCCAGGGAGGTTAAAGCAAGAGCGATTACCCCCCAAGACTGATCACTGGATCTCCCTACAGTTTGCAGGCCAGGAGTTGGAGCTGCCTCTGAAAACTACAAAATGGCGTGTCTTCTCAGTGGCTTCTAGCCCCCAGGGGAGGAAGCCGACGTGTTCCCAAATACTGGTCCCAAAGTCCATAGGGCACTAACCTCTCACTTTGTCCTAGGCATGCCTATGTTGATAATTCTGGAATCTCCACAACTACTGGTGTTCTGGGGTCCCTCCAGCCGGCTGCTGGTGCTGCCGCCTTGGGGCTAAAACCGCTCACGCGGACCTGGGCTCGGCTCTCCACACTCTGCGCGCTGCGTGCTACCAGCTCCCAGAGTGCTGCTCTGGTCCTTCCTGCAGGGCTGCTGGGCTGTCCTGAGCGGGAGGTTAGCTTCTCTGTGTTGTTCTGTGGGTACTGGGGCTCCAGAAGTTGTTCAGAGTCCCCTTTTACATAGTTTGGAGGAAATCTGGGGGCAGAGTGGCTTGGACGAGCTGTTTCTACTCCGCCATCTTCCTTAATGGGTAGACTCTTAAGGAGCCTAAGCATATGTGAAGTTTGTATGGACAAGCAGCCCAAAACAATCTGACACAGAGTGAGTCTGGGCTAGATGGAATCTCAGCCCCTTCACGGAGGCAAGATGGATCTTATATACAAAAGGACTGTGGGAGGGACCTAGGAGTGGTCTAGAGGAGGGGTTTGGGGAGGGTCTTGAGGAGGAGTCTAAGGAGGATCTTGACCAGCACTGAAGTAAGACTCCAGGAATGGGATTAAGGGTGAGAAAAACTGAAGGCTACCTGGAGATGACAGACAATGGAGGCTAGGCTAGTTTAAGGGTAACAGATTTGGGCCTAGGATAAGGAAAGATTTATGGATTCAGGCAAATGCCTCATCCAGTGGGAAGATTCAAGGGGGTTCCCAGAGCCTGAACCCCATCACTCCCTTTATGCCAAAGAAGACTGAATTATTATGCTATTAAAAGATAAAATATATTGATATTACACGATACTATACATATATTTTATGCATTTCTGAGTTTCTAAACCTTTGTGTTGTCTGCTGGCCTTTATGTGTCATCAGCAGCTTCTGCAAACTCCCCAAATTTCCATTAGTTTCTTATGTCCACCTACGATATTGAAACCTCGATGAGTCACAATGTGGAAAGGATAACTATATATAGGAAGTTGTTGTTAATGGTTATTGCTCTTTGTCCTTTCTTGAAGAGGACCAGGATATCAAGAAGGTGATGCCGTGACATGCCAGCAAATTGGATTTAAGTGAGGGAGGGTTATGAGGGATCACCAGCCTCACTGTCTCCTCTGGAGCCATCTGGCTCCAGTGACAAGATATAGATCAGGACTACTGGAGACGGCTCAGGATGCCATGGGGTACTTAGGCCTTTTTAAGCTAAGGCCTTTCTCTGGTCTCAGTTTCACTGAGGTAGCATCCATACCTTAAACCCTTAACCACTCTGGCCAACAATAGATCCCAGACCAAGCCCCATTTGATCATTGTTTGGACCCTGATTGACTCTGAATGGATATAAATAACAATTGTTTCTGTTTTGCCTAGAAACCCTGAGGGTCTTCCCCTCCCATATCAAGAAAAAAATTTTTGACTGGGTGAAAGAAGGCATTTTCTGTCTCATTTCTTACCTAGCCTGAGTCATTGAATGGACTATGTGAAGTCCGGGCTAAGTTTCAGTCAAACTGAGACTGCTAAAGACTTTAGTTTAAAAAGGCCAAGGTCTCCCACAACACCTAGGGTTATCTCCAGTAGTCCTGATATGTCTCTCCACTGGATCCAAAAGGCTCCCAAAGAGAAAGTGAGTCTGGTGACTGCCCAGCCCTTCCTCACTTAAATCCAATACAGGAGGTGATTGTTGAATAAACGAATGATTTGGACAAGTACTTTTCCCTTTCCAAGCTTTAGTTTCTGCCTCTGTAAGCTGTAGTTGGACCAGATAACCTCAAAGGCTCCTTCCAGTTCTAATGACCCCTGCCCATTGTTCCACATGCAAGTACATATCACGATGCAATTACAGATGGTATAAAAGTGCTTATACTCTGGGAAACAGCAGCAGGAGAGGGAAGTGGACAAGTTAAGAATTTTTTCAGTGTTTGACACCATGGAGAAGGGAAGGAGGCTGGCTTCCACTAACAAATCAGCCATCCACAGCTGACAGAGTATGTGGATGGATCTGGGCCGGGGCAGGATGAGGTCCCAGCCATAATGAGCTCCCAGCAGACAGAACCCAGCCTCTTTTACGGATGCTCTCCACCCTAGAGGGAGTGGGTGGAAGGGAAGCCTATGACATCATCATTTGGGTTGGGGCCAATGACATCACCAGGAGGGCCAGCCGCCAACCACAAGGAGTTATTTATGGAAATGGCTGGGCACCAGGTCCCAGATCCTGAGCTGTTTCAGATGTGAGTGGAGACATAGCCCCCAGCTGCCTTAACAAAGTGGCCAGACCTGGGCTTACCAAGGGGAAAAGAGAGGTGGAGAATTTGAATGCAGCCAACTGAAGGGGCCAGGCCTCTTCAGAGCCTTTTGGGGACTTCAGGTAATGAGTTGCATCAGTTTAATGGCTCCAAGCATCCTTTGTGTCAGCCTCCTGTCTGCCTAGTCAGTTCAAATCGTAGAGCCAAAAGGCTGGGCCTAACTCAATAGGGTTAGGTCTCAGACACTTCCTAGCTCTGTGACCCTGGGCTAGTCACTTACCCCTGTTTGCCTCAGTTTCCTCATCTGTAAAATGAACTGCAGAAGGAAATGGCAAATCAGTCTAGTATCTTTGCCAAGAAAACTCCAAATGTGGTCACAAAGAGTCAGACACAACTTAAATGAATGGACAGCAACAACAACAACTCTGTTGAGTTCCATTCCTAGTATGTTGTTGGCATTAGCAAAGTCTCTCAAAGCCTCTGGCTCCATGCATTTAAACCCTGGTTCTGATTCTTAGGCAAATTTGGGCAGATCATTTAATCTCTCTTAAGCTTCACTTTTCTCCTCCATCAGATCAAAGAGCTGGACTAGATCAGTGGGTTTCAATGTGTGGTCTACAGACCCATGGCAGATCCCCAAACTTTTTCAGGGGATTCATAAAATCAAAACTATTTTCATAATAATACTTTTGTTGTTGTTGAGTAGTTTTTCAGTTGTGTTCCACTCTTTATGATGCCATTTGGAGTTTTTTTGGTGAAGATATAGGAGAGGTTTTGCCATTTCCTTCTCCAGCTCATTTTACAGAGAAGAAAAGTGAGGCAAACAGGGTTAAGTGATTTGACCAGGGTCACACAGCTAGTAGATTAGATTTAAACTCAGAAAGATGAATCTTCCTGACTCCAGGACTGACACTATCCTCTATGGCACTCAGCTGTCTCTAAAAAATGTTGAGTCTTTTCTTTGTACTAGATATTAAAGTAGTTAGAGTTCTAGGCCTGAAGTCAGGAAGACTGATCTTCCTGAGTTCAAATATGGCCTCAGAAACTAGCTGTGTGACCCTGGGCAAGTCACTTAACCCTATTTGCCTCTGTTTCTTCATCTGTAAAATAAGCTGGCAAAGGAAATGACAAACCACTCCAGTATCTCTGACAAGAGAACCCCAAATAGGGTCACAAAGAGTAGGAAATGACTAAAAAATGACTGAACAACAATGTGCCAGGAACCGTGATAAGCACTGAGGATCCAAAGGAACATAAAAGATATAAAATCTGATTCTTCAAGATCACAATTAAATGGGAGAGACAACATGCAAATAATTTTGTACAGTCAGGATACACACAGAATAAGTTAGAAATAATCAATGGAGGGAAATTGCTAGAATTATAAGAAACTAGGAAAAATTTCCTATAGGTGAGATTTTAGTTGGGACTTGAAGAAATCCAGGGAAGTCAGGTGAGAAGGGAGAGACTTCCAGGGATGGGAGCAACCAGTAGTATTGTAAACAAGTTATTACATGGACATATTCCTTCCAATGCATGCTGGACTTCTGGACAACTCGCCTGCCAACACTTGCTTGTTAAGACCTGTTAGCAACTTAACCACTGATGGGTTATAAATAGCGTTTTGTGTGTTTATTTGGAAAATCATGTAATTACTACAACTTTAATGTTCAGAATAGATGAAACATATATGGAAGGTTTTTCAAATTTTTCTTCTCTTCTTTGCCTCCTTATTTTTATTCAGTGCCCCCCGTTACATCCAAGTCCCCCTACACTTGTTCCAGCATCCCCTAAGGAACAGTATCCCCCATTTTGGGAACTTCTGTGTGAGGGGAAAGAAGACTGGAAAGGTTTGTGTATGTGGTGATGGAGGCAAGGATTCATTCTTTGAAAGGCTTTGAACACCAGGGAATTTTTATTGGACCCTTGGTGTAGTTGGGAGCCACTGGAATTTACTGAATATAGGGAAGGGACCTGATAAGACTTGCACTTGAGGAAGACCACTTTGACAGCTGATTGGAGGCTGGACTAGATTGGAAAGAAACCTATGGGGGCAAACCAGCCAGCAGGCTATTGCATTAGTCCAAGTATGAGGTGATAAAGGCTTGTACCATGGTGGTGGAAGTATCAAAGAAGAGAAGGGAGCCCATGTAAGAGATACTACAAAGGCAGAATCTTTGTGAACAGGTTGAATATTGGGAGTGGTGGGGTGAAAAAAGAGCTCCTTATAGAAAACAAGAGAATTTGTGTGTGTATGTGTGTACTCATGTGTGAGTGTGTGTACCCTAATGTATGGTGACTTTTCCCATCACAGTTTTTATATATCACAAATTGATATAAGAAATTAAATGGGAATTTGGGGGGAGTTTTGCAAAAGCTGCAGATAATATGCAAAGACCAACAGACAACACAGAAAAATACTTAACCCAAATTTTATAATAAAGTAAACACCCCATAAAAAAAGAATAATTTCACACTTCTCTGGTATGAAGGGGAGGTCAAAAATACTTTCTGAGGATTTTCCAGATTGTGGGGTCACCACACTCCTAGCCTCCATGATGTGGATAGGATAATTGTATTTGGGTTCAACTGTCTATGTGAACTTGTGGGTTCTAGGAGATAAAATAAGCAAATGTTTGTATGTGTTCCCTCTATAAATCTATATATGTCTTTGTTGCCTCTCCCATGAAGCATGTAAACTCCTGTTGAATAAAGATTGTTTCATTCATTGTATTTGTACCCCCAGGGTCTAGTCTAGTGTCTGGTACACTTAATAAATATTTGTTGATTGATTAAGTATGGTATATGTGAGAGAGAAGTGTACGGCCAGCAGAGGAGGTGAGTCAGTCCTATAGCAAAAATGAGGGATGGACCTCCCAGAGGCTCTATCAGTCCCCACACAATGTCAAGAGATAGAGACACAAATCCTCTACCAGGATTTGTGGGCAGATATAAACAAGAATCACAGAGCATGAGAAGACATGGATGGTTGATAACCTACGCCTGCCATTTCAAGACGTAACCACATTGGCCAGGCTATAGACTCATTGACATTTTCACTCCTTAGGAGTAGGGATTGTTTCAGTCTTTGTATTTGTGTAATTAATACCTAGCACCTGGAGGCACTTAGGGGGTATGGTGGAGAGAATGCTGGACTTGGGGTCAGAAACACCTTCGTTCCAAACCTCCCCCAGACCCTTACTTGCTGGATGACACCGAACAAATCACTCACCCTTTCTCAGCCTCAGTTTCCTTATATGTAAAATGGGGATAATGGTAGTGCCCATCTTCCTGGATTGATATGAGCATCAAATAAGAATAGTAGAAAAATGTTTTGCTAACCTCAAGGTTCTATATACGTATTAGTTATTATTATTTTTGGCTCTAAATCTGGTACACAGTGGGTGCTTGTATTTTTGTTGTTGGATTGATATCCAAGGGAATATATTTTACATGTTTATGCTTACATAATTGTTGAGTTGTATATCTTTGAGTGTGTGTGTGTGTGTGTGTGTGTGCATGAGAGAGAGAGAGAGAGAGAGAGAGAGAGAGAGAGAGAGAGAGAGAGAGAGAGAGAATGAGTAATTGGGGATTGAAGAATCAATGGGGAAGAGAAATCACTGTAGGAGTTGGAAAATATGATTCTGGTGAAAGATACAGAAGCACTTGTGGAAGCTTCAGCAAAACTAGACAAACCTTTCAATCCATTTATCAAAAGTGCCTGCAGTCCTGCAGTCTGAGCAGGTGCAACAAGAATAAAATATTGAGTGGAGCTGGTGATTATGGAGCTAGAGAAGTTTAGTAAATAAAATATACTGGAAACATCTTTCCCCCGCCTTCCACCTGAGATGAGTTGGCTCAGGGTAACTCTACTTTCTATCAGTGATGCTGAAGAAAAGAGGCTGGATGGAAGGGAGGTGATGGTGGTGGAAGTTATGAGGGTCCTATGACATTTTACCTTTAGATGTTCAGTCATACCCGACTCTTTGTGACCCCATTTGGTTTTTTCTTGGCAGAGATACTGCAGTGATTTGCCATTTCTTTCATTTTACAGAGGAGGAAATTGAGGCAAACAGGATGAAGTGACTTGCCCAAAGTCACACAGCTAGTAAATCTCTGAGGCCATATTTAAACTCAGGAAGATTGAGTCTTCCTGACTCCAGGACCAGCACTCTATCCACTGTGCCATATAGCTTCCCCTTCCTTTAGATGAGGGTTCCTCAAATTGAGGAAAGTTGTGGGAAAGATCCCTGGGCATCATTAAGATCAGAGCTCTAGTGCTAACAGCCTAGTGCACCCCTTCTCTGAGGAGAGGGAAATAGGAATGAATTCAGTTAGTACAATTCCAATAAGCTGGTTCTAGACCCAGTTACATCATCATTCACTCATCTATTCCTGGTACATTTAATGTGGGGGCTCTAGAGAATTAGGAACATTGAACCTAGATTTTATAGCGATTGGGGAACCTGAGAGCTCAAGGTCACATGTGGCCCTCTAGGTCCTCAAGTGCAGCCCTTTCACTGATTCTAAGAGCCTCACTTGAGGACCTAGAAGACTACATGTGGCCTCAAGGTTGCAGGATGGATTCAGTCAAAGAGCCGCACTTGAAGACCTAGAGGGCCCACAGGTTCTCCACCCCTGACCTAGAATAGCACAGGTACCCCTGAATACCATCTCTTACCAAAATGAAAACCTAAGGAGAGAAACGCCAAAGCCCCAACATTGTCGGCATTAAAGCATCTCTGTCTCTTCACCTACTCTCCCACCCTTCATGTCTACCAAATAAGATTAATAATAATAATAATAATAATAGTTAACATTTATATAGCACCTACTAAGCACCAGGCATTGTGATCAATGTTAAAAAATATTATCTCCTTTGATCCCCACAACAGCCCTGGGATGTAGGTACATATTTGTAAAATACTGAACACAATGTCTGGCATGTAGTAAGTATTTAAAAATTGCTTATTTCCAAAAAGCATATGAACATACTGGCATATAGTAGGTACTTAATAATTACTTATTTCCTAAATAAGCATAACATACTGTCTGGCACATAGTAGGTACTTAATAATTGTTTATTTCCTAAATAAGCATAACATACTGTCTGGCACATAGTACGTACTTAATAATTGTTTATTTCCTCCTGCTCCCTCCTGCCACAGTGCTCACCACTGCCCTTAGGCCTCTCTGGCCAAAGAAATGCTACCCCTATTACCCCATTCTGGTCCACCTAGATACCCCGGAAATGCCAGGGCAGCTAGCCTCCATTCTATTTGACTCTCTCCTGAAACTTGGCACTAAGAGAGTGTTCAAAAGAAACTAGGGTTGTATGAGATGCCATCAATGCCCTCACTTCTCTTCTCCCCAGAGTGCCCATTCTTTCTATGCTGCTGACACAGATATCCAAATAACTACTTACCAGAGGCAGCAGAAATCTGGGGTCCTCTGAGTAGGAGGAGCCCCATTCTTTTGTGTCCTGAACTTTTCTCCCTAGAACAACGGAACCTCAGAAGGATAAGTCACCTTAGGTAACTGAAGTAATGATAAAAAATAATAACAGTAACAATAATAAGGTTTGGAAGGTTGCTTTCTATTTGTTATTTGACCTTTACAACATGCCTGTAGGTGCTATTGTTACCTACACTTCACTATTAAGGAGACTGAGCTAGATGGAGGTTAAGTGACTTGCTTGGGGTCGGGGTTGTAGAGCTAGTGTCTGAGGCTAGAATTGAACTCAGATCTTCCTGACTCTAGGCCTATTGCTCTATCCATTGTGACACCTATGGTATGGATTTGATCACCGTAGTCCAACCTTCACCTGGGCAGAATCCCATCTACGGCATCCCGAACAAGTGGCAATCCCCTCTCTGTTAGATAATGGTTGGAAATTGACTGCTGTCTGGGGCCCTCCAATCCGCTTTGGGTCAGCTCTAATTGTTAGGAAGTTCTGCCTTTTATTGAACTGAAAACCACCTCCCTGTAAATTCTACCCATTTGTCTTACTTTTTCCCTCCAGAGCCAAATTAAACATGTGTAATCTTTAATGTGATAGTTTTTCAAATACGTGAACACTTCAGCCATTGCCCTCCAGACTAAACACCTTTATTCTTCTGACCAATTCTGATATGGCTCGGCTTTTCATTTAACTACTTTGGTCAATCCCCTCTGGGATCCAGCTTGTCAATCTCCTTGTTAAGGATTGGTACTCAGAATTAAACACCATTTTCCATATGTGATTAGGTCAAGGTGGAGTATTATAGATCTATAACTTCTCTCATTTTAGATATTAAGTTTCTACTAATACAATTGATGTTTCTATTAAGCAGCTCGGTGGCACAGTAGACAGAGAGCTAGGCCTGGGGTAAGGAAGGGCTGAGTTCAAATCTGTCCCCAGATAGATTACTATTGTGTGTCCTGGGCATATCACTTTACCTTTGTTGGCCTCAATTTCCTCATGTAAAATGGTATGATAATAGCCCCTTCCTCCCAGGTTTTTTGTGAAGATCAAATGAGATAGCATTTGTAAAAAAAAGTGCTTAGCACAGTGGATGGCACACAAGAGATGCTTAATAAATGCATGTTTTCATCCTTCCTACTAATGCATTATTAATATTATGAATATAACATTGACCCAAATTGATCTTCTGGTCTACCAAGACCTCTAGGCTGTTTTCACAGGAGCTATTGTCTAACTACAGCTCTCCCATTCTGTACTTGTGCAGCTAATTTTTTTAACCCAAGCGCAATACTTTACATTTAACCCTGTTAAATGCCATCTTATTAGATTTGAGCCATTAGTCTAATCTGTTTAGGTCTTTTGGCATCCTGATTCTGCTATTTCAACACATTAACTATGAATTCCAGCTTCATATCATCTGCAAACATGATAAACTCACCATCTTTGCTTTCATCCATGTCACTGATAAAAATGTCACTGCAGGGCCAACGAAAGGGCTGGGGAAGCACTTCATTAGAAATCCCTCTCTGATTGGAGACCGTTCTACGTTCAGTACCAATTCTGGTACCTCCATCCATTCTACATCTTTCCGTTTTCCCTATGTTGAGGGAAGAACAGACATTTAGACTGGAAGAGAGCTTATGGGCCATCAAATCCAGTCCCCTCATTTGTATTATTTATTAGTTTAAAATTAGTTCATAATCATTTATTAGTTTACTAACATATGAAGAAACTGGGGCACAGAGAAGTTTAATGACTTTCTCAAGGTCACACAGTAAATGTCTAAGGAAGAATTTGAACTCAAGTCTTCCTAACTCTAAGCCTAGTGCTCAATCACCTAGCTGCCTCTTGAAACATATTCTCAACGACATACAAAAACCAAGGCAAAATTTATTTATAGTTCTCTCTATCCATTTAAGATCTTCTATGGAATGAAATCACAGTTGTGGGGACCCTAAATAAGTTGTTCAGTGGTAATAGGGTGGTTATATTAAAAATAAAACTACAGATTTTTTTTTCTTTTTTGCTCCAAGTAAGAACTTGCTTGAGAACTGCTCTTTTCCAAGTGGCCTGTCTCTGAAGTGGAAAAGATGGCAACTTGAAGGAATGTGTAGGACAAAAGGACCCAAAGCTAAGGGGATTTCAAGATCCAGGCTGGTGGATTGACTTTGTGCAAGAGAGTCAGCTGTGGAGTCTTGATATTGTGACCCTTCTGAGACATTGGGATAGACAAGTGGCTTAGAAAGGGGGGAAGAGTACATCTTCCAGATCATCTGAAAGCCCAGGAAGAGCTGAGGGTTGTCTCCATTGTTCCTGCTCCCATCTGGTGGTATCATGGCAAGAGCCCTGGTCTCTGAACCATAAGATGTGCATTCCACTTGTGACTCTGATTCTTCTGAGCTTTGGGATTCTGAACAAGTTGATAAATCCCCTTGAGCCTCAGTTTCCTTGCCTATAAATTGGGTACAATAAGGAGAAGTGTTCCTATAGGATAATTCTCTCTCCCATTAGAACTTTCAGATTGGGTCCCCTTGGGGGATCACTACATCAATAGTCTATCAAAGTACTCTGTGGATCCAAACTCCTAAAACTATAACTCATGAGCCCCAACCATGTGCTTACCTGGTTTCTAGTCAGCCAGAGGACACAATTAGTGTGAAAGAGAGACATTTCCTAGAATGAAACCTTTCTCCCGTAAATCAGGGGTTCACTTTCCCACAAATACACACAGCATCAGTGGGAAGAGTGGATACATGCATGGTGTTTACAGGTAGAGAGGCTCACAAATAGGAAACATTTGAGACCCAGGTGCCTAATGCCTCTGATGCTATAATTTCCTGCACCCTCCCCCACCCCATTCTAGTTCTTTTAGTGATGTACTCTAAAAAGGACTAGCATCTGTTGGGCAAGTTACTCAAGGGGACCTCATATGATAGCTGAGGTCCTGCTCCTAGACTGCACGTGTGACTCCGATGCTTGGCCACAGTCTCTGTGTCTTCAGCTTTGGAACCAGGTGCAATCCCTATTTAGGGAATCCCTATGGTCTCTCAGAGAGAACCAGGATTTATATACCACAGAACCAGCAGGAGCCTTGGCTCTGGAGTCTTCTCTCACTGACTTGACTCTATTCAGCTCTAGGGCTAGAATCCCTCCCCACTGGATACTGCCTTGTGCTTTTGTGGCAAGACAAATTGGGGGAGCAGGAAAGAGAAATCTTGCTCATTCCTTGCTGCACTCTCCAGAAGTGTGCTCAAGAGTTTCTTCCTGTATAACTGGCTTTGTAATTCCGTAGCTCTATTTTCCTTGTCTTTAAATCCTCATTGAGGTTATCCCTGCCTAGAAGGTAAGTCAATTGCTACTGCCCATCCACAGCCAAGTTTCCTAACTCTTTCATTTCAGATAGGTCAGTCACAATCTGAAAGCGGTTGCATTTGCATCTTTGCTGATGGACCACTCAAAATCTTTAATGAGATGCACCCCAATATCTCATCTTCTCTATTACTTGTCCCTTACATATTATAAATTCATCAAATGGATTTGGAAAGGGATCCCTTGATCAGCTCCCAGTTTCAAATATAATAGAGGCAGCTGAATGAGGGAAAGGATTGCATTTCTTTTTGGACCCTGAGGACTGACTAAGCAGAGCTGAGAGTAAAGATTTTTTTTGTAGGGCATTTGACAAAGTCTTTCATAAGCTTTTGGGGGCAAGATGGAAAGATATAACAGAGGTACTTGCAAAGGGAAAGGACTGCATTTCCCCTGAGGCTCTTGGCTTCAAGGACAAGTCTGATTAATGTTCTCAGGGTTTAAATTACTGTGCAACTATGTTCCTGCAGTGCAGGGTGATTACATCAGGAGGGCGATAAATTCCAAGGAGAGGTGAGCTACATGAAGAAGAAAGAGAAGGCCATCATGGTTCTGTCTGGTGTGGTGTACAGATTGTAGGCAGCTTCCAGGAGCAATCTGGGGAGATCTAAGCCAATGGGACCTCATGCTGCAACTGGCATACTGGAAAGCCGTCCAATGCCGACCCCCATGCAACATAAATAAAGCTTTCACATCTTCATTTGGGCCATGTCAGAGACTTGGCTGTAGTCTTCTGACACCAGAATGTGAATGTCCGAGGAAATTACAGCCCTCACTATTTGTTTAGGAATGGACACCTAATCTCTAGAATGTGTATGCTGAGATTATTTTCTTATTTCTTTACCAACAGTTTTATTCCCAACTGGATATTTTGCTTGTATAATGCATGTTTCTTGTCTGGTCTGCTAGCATGGTACAGATTGAGTTTAGATGCCTTAGAAACTCCCATCTGAGCTAGGATGGGGGCTCAAGCCAAATGAGGTACATTTATCATCTAAATTATCCCTTATTGAACTTAGTAATAGGATCATAGATCATAGGATCATAGATTTAAAGCTGGAAGAGAGGCTTAGAGGCCTTCTAGTCTACCCCTCCCTTTTTCTTTTAGATATTAAGAAATTTAAAAAGGGGCTAAATGGCCTGCAGGTAGTAAGTGGAAGAGTTGAGATTTATACCTGGATACTTTGACTCCAAATCCAGGCCTCTTTTCTACTAATCTGTGTG
Organism: Gymnobelideus leadbeateri; assembly: GCA_011680675.1. Lineage (NCBI taxonomy): Eukaryota > Metazoa > Chordata > Mammalia > Diprotodontia > Petauridae > Gymnobelideus > Gymnobelideus leadbeateri. The sequence continues at coordinate 16,291 of WOXC01010084.1, read as the reverse complement.
AATTCAAAGTTATACAGCCCATGACAATAATGCTGGTACTACCAACCTCACTGGTTGTTTGTGAAGAAAGTTCTATGTAAACTGGAAAGTGCTATGGAATTGTGAATGATTATTGTTATCATTATCTAATCCCCTGCCTTGTTACTGAGGCAGGGAGTCATCTGAGGGTGACTCCAAGATTTTTTGATAAAGTAGTCCTAGGGCAAAAAAATCAGATGGGAAAACATGGTCATTGTAAAGGCTGGCCATCATGAAACATGCTTCCCATAACTGTCTGGTCTAGAAGCTGGGTAGACTTCTCCTCTATAACATCTTTGACTTTGGCCAAGCCCTTCTCTACTTTTTTGAAGAAGGCAGGGTAGGTGGTGCAGTGGATAGAGCACCAGGCCTGGAGTCAAGAAGATCTGAGTTCAAATCTAGCCTCAGACATTTACTAGTTGTGTGACCCTGGGTAAGTCACTTAACCCTGTTGGCCTCAGTTTCCTCATCTATAAAGTGATTGAGGGAAGGAAATGACAAACCACTCCAGTGTCTTTGCCAAGAAAATCCCAAATGGGTAACAAAGAGTCAGACACAACAACACTGGCATGCAATGACAATTACCTCAGGGATAAGACTCAAAGCAAGGTGAGAAGAGAAAACAAAACTCCAAACGTTTGGAATCTTCCAGTCTATCCCATTTTATTGATGAGTAAACTGAAGCTGAGAGAATTTAAAAGTCCAAGGTCACACAACTAGGAAGTGTGTGAAATAGGATTTGAACTCTGGTCTTTCTTTGCCTGACATTCTCTTCCCCTTAGCCCCAGTGGGGTGGTCAGTTTCCATTTTTTAGTATCTCAAGAAAGAAAACAGTGAATTTCTTCAATTAGAGTTGCAGAGGGCTAGAAATCTCGAGTTTATATTAACTCATAATATCTTAGGCACATGCTAAACAGAAAAGAGACATGGTCTCTAGACCATAGTCTGCATTGCAGCTGTTTTCTTTCTTTCCTTCCTTCCTTCCTTCCTTCCTTCCTTCCTTCCTTCCTTCCTTCCTTCCTTCCTTCCTTCCTTCTTTCCTTTCTTCCTTCCTTTCTCTCTCTCTCTCTCTCTCTCTCTCTCTCTCTCTCTCTCTCTCTCTCTTCCTTTCTTTCTCCACTGATTCCCTCTGTGGGCCTGTATTTGGTCTGTACCCTAGACTCAGATAAGTCAGAGAAAGGGAAGGAGAGGGAATGAAACAGTGATATTTTACTTCCTTCTGTCAAAGCATTTACCATCCCACTACCTTTTATCAATCTTATCTCAAAAGACTTGGGTAATTACTGGAATGAGCTGGTTAGGCCTGAAGGATGCTCAAGAGTAAAATCAAATGATTGCTTTTCAAGTATAGACAGGACAGTATTTTGAGAAGAATAGCACTCCACTGTTCTCTCTGCCCATGGTGGACAAGGTGAAGCATGAGGTTAAATTAAAGGAACAAAGATTAGTGGTAGGTAAACATGAAGGAAAACTTCTTGACAAAACATTGGAATGGAGCCTTATGGGAGATCTTTAGGCAGACAGCAGACAATGAATGGCATTTTTTGGAAGATTAAGGCATTCAGTTGCCTTAAGGCCAAGATCTAGATAAGATGCTATTCACAGGCCCTTTCCCTCTCTCTGGTTCTGTGATTATTTGTGAATGAGCCATTCTGATTTCCTCCTCATCTAAGCAACTGAAAAAGTATGTAACCCAGCCCGAGTTCCCGTCTTGGTCCCCTGGACTTTTACTTTTAGGGGCAGGTTGGTACAATTCTGATAATGAAGCCTTTAATTATGAGGATTTCTTGATATTATTATTTAATGTTTGCAGAGCATTAAACCTCCCCTACCAGGCAAGAAAGGTGACAGTGTTCTGACCCTGAGTACATCAACAAGCATCCTTGCCATCAATAGCCCGTGTCAGAACTGGGTCAGGGAATGAGCCAAACAGGAATAGTGTTGAGGCTGGCGCTCCATACAAGCCACCAGAAAGACAGGAGTTGGGGAAAACTTGTGAGAGAGGTAGGAAGGAAATAAGAAAACTAACAAGGAAAAAAGTTCAATCAGATTTGTAAAGAGCACAATTTACAAATCCGTCACATATTTTACTAGGCTGGGATTTACGGATTAGCTTGTAATACTTAGGAGGCTTTTGGTAATAAAACCCTGAGCTGAGGCAGTCTTGGGAAAGTGAGGCGGCAGAAAGGAACCTTTTCTCTCTATCTGGCTTTCATTTTCCCAGCATTTTTTTTTATCTAGGCAGCCCCATTAATCTGCTCTTTATCTGCCTATAGAGAAGGATTGAGCTCTTTATTGGATTTTTGTCAAGAATAAATGATTTAGTTTGGGATATTGTGGAAACGATTTTTGTGGTATTACACCATCTAATAAATGAAACAGCGGGGATCAATTCCTTTCTTGCAATGTGTTCAACAGGCAGGGTGAAATATGCCCCACAATTATTTGGTATTGCACTATATAGATATTTATAACCAAGTATGACTGCATGTATATGGGGGCGGCATAGGCATGGGCTCCCGGACAGAGACATGATCTATCTATCAGCTGAGCCTCGGGCCTTGTGGAATATGCTGGCTGCAGACACAGTTAACATTCTCTTTGTTAGGCAGGGGAGAAGTCATGCTGGAGAAGCATTCACTGAAAGACCCTTTTTCTGATCTGAGTAGCATCATATAGTGGGTAGAACGCTGGCCTTAGAGTCACAAAAACCTGGGTTAAAAGCCTGCTTCAGTCACTTACTTAGCAAGTCATTTCTTTTGTGAGTTTGTTTCTTCTTCTGTTAAAAAGGGCATGATAACATTAGAATGTCAGCCCTGTGAGGGTCTTTCTTACATGTATTTGTATCTCCTTTACTTAGCATAGTGTGGCACATAGTGAGGACTTAATAAAGGCTATCTCTATCTATCTATCTATCTATCTATCTATCTATCTATCTATCTACCATGTATCTAGGGAATCCATCCATCCATCCATCCATCCACCCATCCATCCATCCATCCAACTATCATCTCTATTGTTTTTTGTTTAGGGGTGGGGGGAGTTTACCATTTTTTTGGTATACCCAGTCAGCACTTAGCATAGAGTCTGGCACATAGTAAGTACTTAATAAAGGCTATCTATCTACTCTGTTGTTTTTTGTTTGGGGCCGGGGGGGGGGGAGGGGTAATTTGCTTTTTTTTTTCATCCCTAGCACACTTAGCATAGTGCCCAGCACATAACAATAATAACTAACATTCACATAGCACTTTAATATTTGCAAAATTCTTTTCATTCCTCACCTATAAAATGAGTTAGAGAAGGAAGTGGCAAACCACTCTGGTATCTTTGTCCAGAAAACCCCAAAAGAGGTCACAAAGAGTTGGGCATGACTGAACAACGACAACTGTAAAACAGGGATAACAGAACCATTAGAATAAAAGCCCCTGAGGGTCTTGCTTGCTTACATTTCTGTCTCCATTGCTTAGTGTAGTACCTGAGACATTTGTAAATGCTTAATAAATGTTATCTATCTTGCTATCTATCTCTCTATATGTCTATCTATCATCTCTACTTTTAAAAAAAAATTTTGTTTTTTTGTTTTTTGCCTTTGCATCCCCAGCCCTTTGTATAGTTCCTGGCACATAAAAGTAACAACTAACATTTATGTAGGGCTTTAAGGTTTGTAAAATGCTTTGCAGACATTTATCTCATGTTTATCTTAACAATTCTGGGAGGTAGGCATTATTATCCCCATTTTATAGATGAGGAAACTGGGGTAAACAGAAGTTAAGTGATATACTCAAGGTTATATAACTGGTAAGTAGTTGAGGCATAGATTTGAACTCAGGTCTTTCTGACTGTAGGTCCAATACTTTACTCATTGTGCCATCTAAGCTCCTAGGCTTACATGTTGTTCTTGCTGTTGAAATGTTTCAGTTGAAATGTTTCAGAAATGTGTCTAATTCCTTGTCACCCTGTTTCTTGAGTTTTCTTGGCAAAGATACTAGAGTGGTTTGATATTTCCCTCTCCAGTTCATTTTACAAATGAGGAAACTGAGTCAAATAGGGTTAAATTTTTTGCCCAGGATCACACAGCTAGTAAATATCTGAGGCTAGATTTGAACTCAGGTCCTCCTGACTATCCACTGTGCCACCTAGCTACACCATAGGCTTACATAGTCACCACTTAAATGCTTGTTGACTATTTATCTCACTGTACTATAGGAATGAGTAAATGAGAAAAGCACTATAAAATGTGAGCTCCCTCCTAGAGGTCCCAATGTTTTAGGTAACAAGCCAGATGGGACATTTACCCCCTACCATGCTACGCACAGCAAGCTAAGTAAATTCTTATAATGATAAGGCTGGTAGGGAGGATGCCCAGGGACTAAGTTACTGTTGCTCTACTCCCCCACCCATTAAAAAAAAGTATAGGTCTCCTTTTCTCCTCCCCTCCTACATGCATCAAGGTCCCTAGGCATGAAACTCATTTCTCTAGTGTCAAACTCCAGATTGGACACTTTGGGGGATGGTAGAACTTATGAATTCTTAGGGATGGAAACTAGATTTCTTCCTGTTTTGGAATATAGCCCTCACAATCCTGAAGGTCAAATGCAAAATAGAGGATTTCCCTAGTTTCACAATATAGACTTCCATGTGGGTACCGGATTGGCATTGGATTGAAATCCCCATTCTTCTCTTCACTAATTATGTGATGTTGGGTGAGTCCCTTGATCTGTCCCAGCCCCAGTACCTCACTTGTAAGATGAGAGAAGCAGACCAGATTATTTCTAACATCTCTTCAAGTTCCAATTCCTGTAACTTATAAAGTTAGTAAGATGGGAGATCCATAATTAAAGTGGCTATGCCTCCTCTCCATCCTTCCTTCTCAGCAGCACTCTGGAGCCTCAACATGATGACAGGATAGAGTCCTCAACTCTGAGACCTTCAGTCCCTTCTCTAGTTTAAAATAGAACATGACCTGATCCAGGCAGATGGGGGAAATGGGAAAAATGCCAACAGGGTGTAGAAAACACTGAGCGAGCAGAGTTGGGCAGTCATCACCTTAGAGCAGAAATATAAAAAGTTCTAGATTGCCTCAGCATCTAGTGGTAGAATAAAGTTTTTTGACTCTGAGAGCACCTAGGTATTTTATTTATTTTATTTTTAAGTAATATTTTATTTTTACCAATTACATGTAGAAAACATTTTTATGGACTTAAAACATTTGGTGGGGGTTCTCTCCCTTTCTCTTTCCCCTCTAAGTAAGGAGGATTTTGTTATCCTTCTTAGAGTTAGCTTCTCAGGATCCATGGTCATGGGAATGTCTATTTTCCAGGTATTTGATAATAATTCCCAAAATAGCCCCAAGGATTCTAGATAGTAGTTTCCAGAATCATAATGATAGACAGTCCTACGAAGGCTCCGCCATGAAATAAGGGGTGACATAATGTAATATTTACTACACTTGCCCAGAATGCTAATTTAACCTGTGAGCTTAATGTTGGCAAGATGCCTTCTTTGTCTGCTGCCTTTTTATGAAGCAGGTGGGCACTGGTCAGTAGTGGGGGAAAACCATAAAGAATCCATAGGGGAACCCACTGGGGAGAAACCATGGGGAACCCACAGGGGAATCTGTGTGTGTCTCAATCAGTCTCATTGAGGCTTGAAAGGATATAAGGGAGTACACAAAGCTGTGCCTGTCTTGGTTGACCCCATCGAGATGCAGGGGTAGTTGCCCCCCCTTCTCTCTGGCCCCGGCAAGAAGGGTAATTCGGGAATGTTGTAGGAGCTGGTTCCTCCAGCAACCACCTGAGAAGACTAGACTAGAATAAAGCTGATTATTAACCAATCCAAAGCTGTCTGCCTGTCTGACCAGGTCAAGATTGAACCTGTGAGAGGCTGGAGATAGAGAACTCCAGTGTCTCCCATGTGTTATCTGTGAAACACTCTTCCCTTCCTGAGAAGGTAAGCAATTTGATACAGGTTATATACATGCAAGTATGTAAAACTTATTTTTTATTATTAATTTTGTAGAAGAAAACCTGAACCAAAAAGAAAAAGAGAAAAAGAAAGAAGAAAGGAAGGAAGGAAGAAATAAAGAAAGAAGTAGTATGCATCAATCCTCATTCAGATTCCACCAGTTCTTTCTCTGGAGGCAGATAGCATTTTTTCATCATGACTACCTTGGGATTGTCTTGGGTCATTGTATTGCTGAGAAGAGCTAAGTCATTCTGAGTTAATCATCAGACAATGTTGCTGTTACTAGGTACCATGTTCTGTTGGTTCTGCTCACTTCACTCTGCATCAGTTCATGTAAGTCTATTCAGGTTTTTCTGAAACCATCCTTTTCTTCATTTCTTACAGTACAATAGTATTCTGTCACAATCATATACCACAACTTGTTCAGCCATTCCCCAGTTGATGGGCATCCCCTCAATTTCTAATTCTTTACACACAGACAAAAGCTGCTGTAAATACCCTTGTACAAATAGGTCCTTTTCCCCATGGGCCTTTTAGAGATCATGTCATCCATTGTGCTAGCTTTAAACAGTTTATCACCTGCCTCACAGTCAGATTCAAAAAATAAGACTGAAAGTCCCAACCATTATAAGAAGAGGGAAACTTGTGAAGAAATCTACATTAGGTGTAAGATTGTATTTCTGCCATAGCTCAGTTAGTATTAGCTTTTCTCCAAATGCAGTTTGGCCACTTTTTAGGGGGTGAAGAGGAAGGAACTTGAGGAACTACCTCTCCATACTCTAGTTTGCTAGGGACAAAGCTCTTAAAGGACTTTAATGAAAGGGAAAAGTAATCTGAGATGGAAGAAGGGAGACAACCGTTGTTGGGAGGTTGGACTAGATTAGAATGTTACAAGATAAGGAAAAGTAACAAGTGCAACCTTAGAACTCTAAAAAAAATCAAACTAAGAGATTTGAAGGTCTTCCTGAAAAGAAGAAACTGGATGTTCTGGGAAGGAAGAAGCTTATCCTTGAAGGAATGACATAGTAGCTGGGGTGGCAGCACATTCCTGGAGTGGCTGCTGCTTGAGTTTAGGAGATCTAAGCTGTAAGTGGGGCTAAGATTGATCAGGTGTCTCCATTAAGTCTGGCACCAATATGGTGAGTCCCTGGGAATGGAGGGTCACCAGGCTTCCTGGGGAGAAAAGAACCTAAAAAATGGAGATTAAGCACAAGAGAGATATTTAGAATAGGTCTCAAAAGAAAGAAGAGGAAGAAGGAAGGAAGGAAGGAAGGAAGGAAGGAAGGAAGGAAGGAAGGAAGGAAGGAAGGGAGGGAGGAAGGAAGGAAGGAAGGGAGGGAGGGAGGAAAGGAGGAAAAGAGGAAGGAAGGGAAGGAAAAACAGAAGGAAGAGACGGAAGGAGGGAAAGAGGGAGGGAGGGAGGAGGGAAGGGAAGGAGGAAGGAAGAAAGAAAAGGAAAGGAGAGATCTAGTAGAGTCAGGGAGACATGAGTTCAAATCCAGCTTCAGACACTCACTAGCTGTGTGATCCTGAGCAAGTCACAGCTTCTGTTTTCCCTAATCCATTGGAGAAGGAAATGGCAAACCACTCCAGTACCTTTGCTAAGAAAATCCCATGGATAGGATGGTCCATGGGGTAATGAAGAGTCAGACTCGACTGAACAACAATAGTAGAGTCACTGAAACAATCAGGTGAGAGACCATCCAGAGGTCAGATGAAGAGTATGATATAGGTGTAGTTGGTAATTCCTGGCTCAGGGCTAATGAGAAGCTGCCCTGATAACAAAAAGGAAGCCTGTTTTTCTAGGGCATGCATCCAAGACATAACAGAGAAGCTCTTAAGACTTATCAAAATGGATGACAACTTTCCACTTTTGATGATTCCTATGAAGTCAAATGATACTACTAAAGGAACATTTTATAATATTGCCAAAGACTACAATGAAACTTGAGACTCAGTTGTGTTTTCCTCATTGTTGCCCATTGATGGCAAGGAATACAGATGAGAAAATTTGATTTGGGAAATGAAAAGCTAAGTAAGATGATGCTTGAGAATTGAATTTGAACTTTTAGGCCATGGCTTAAAATAGTGGGACAGCAGACTTTTGGCAAAGATGGAGCATACCGAGCAAAAACTGGTATGAATGTATTTCACAGTCACTTGTGCCAAAACTGTATTTGTAAGTCTAATGAAGAAAGCTTCAGACTGAAAAGTATAGGAGGAGGAGGAGGCTGCTTATCTACATCCTCAAAACTGTATACACTCAATCAGTAGTTCTCAAAGTTTTTGGTCTCTACACCACTTTACATTTTAAAAAATTATCTAGGACCCTTCCCAAAGTGCTTTTGTTTATGTGGATTATGTCTACTGATATTTGCCATGTACCATACTGTAACTACCATATTACATATTAGTATTATTGTGAAAATAATTTTGAGCTAAAAGTCTCCCTGAAAGGGTTTTAGAAGCCCCTTCCCCCTACCCCTGCCCCTACCCTAGGTATCCCTAGATTTTGTACATATTTATTTGCTTGCTGTTTCCCCCAGTGGATCATGAGTTCCTTGAGGGCAGGAAATGACTTGCCTCTTTTTTTTTGTATCCCCAGTACTTGGCATGGTGTCTAGCACATAGTAGGTATTTAACATATTTATTGACTGATTGGACTACCATTTGAGAACTACAACCATAGAGAGTAGCTACAATGACGGAAGAATAGTCATTGAGACATACAGAAGTTCACAAGAGGCAAAAGTCAAGAAAGGAGCTAGTAGGAAGACCCCTAGCCTCAAAGGTCTATATACAAATGCCCAACAATAAAGAAATAAGGTACTAATACAAGGTATGACTATAAGAAGGCAGTTGGTCCTCAAAAGCATAATGGGACTTGGTGTGATGAAACCTATGATGATATTTGGCTCTGGATGGATATACTTTATTCAAAAGAAAATAATGTGTAAACAGGAAGGGAGGAAAGAAGGGAATAATTAGAAGGCATATTTTTATGAGGAAACCAAGGGACCAGAGGAAGGAAGTATGGTAGAGATCATGTGGATAAATGTCAATGGAGAGAGAAATAGAAGTGATTTTGTCATTATCACATACCATAGATCACCTACAGAGAAGCAGGAAATAGATGAAAACTTTTTGATAGAGTAATGATGGGAGACTTCAATAATCCAGACATCTACCCGAGCTTTCTTTTTGGCAGAATGAGCTGTGTCTGGGCAGAACTTTTTGGCTTGCTTTAGTGATAATCTCATCCTTTAAAAGATGGAGAAACCAACAAGGGAGATTTAATTATGGAACTTGTTCTCACTAACAGGGAAGATTTGTCTGTGGGGGAAGAAATGATAGGTATCTAGGGGAGAAGTGATCACTCCCTCCTAGAATCAGTGATAGAGGAAAGGAAATCCAGGGATAGTCTGGCATTCAGACCAGATTTTGGAAAGTATATTTAAAACAGTTCAGCGGAAGGATAGAGCATGTCCCTTATACTAAAATTCTATGAGGGACTTCAGTCCAGGAGAGATGGCAGATACTCAAAAATATCAAAGAGATACAAAGAGAAAGATTTCCAATAAAGAATAAAAATGAAATTTGTCTGAAGAGACCCCTGTGGATACACTGGAAATTCACCAACCAACTTATATTTTTAAAAGAAACATACAGAACGTAGAAACGAAGCAAGGTAACAGAGGGTGAAAACAATAGTGTGTCCTGGTTATAAAAATACTGCCAAGAAAAGTAATGTTCAGAATGAGCTGAGGTTGGTAAGGGAAGTGAATGGGGTTTAAATCTTTATTGTGAGAAAAAGGATTGAATAAGGGGTAGCCCCTTTGCTTGGGGTCAATATGAGAATGATAGCTGACAGTATAGAGAAGGCAGAGAGGCCCATTTCTACATTTTGTTTCTGTTTTCTCCGCTAATGGCCATTTCACCGGAAATAATAAAACAGCTCAAGAGTAATGGCTGATGGAGAGCTGATACCTATATATGGAAATAGTAAGAAAGCACCGAGTTGCCCTGGATGGATCCAATTTACCTGGGCCAGATGAACTCTGCCCTCGAGTCCTGAAAGAAGACCAGATGTGACTCTGACCACTGTCAATAATATTCCAAAGAACATAGAAAATAGGAGAAGTGCCACATGATCAAAGAAGGGAAAATATCTTCATTTTCAATAAAAGAGAATAGTGTCTGCAAACTACGGGTCAGCAAGTTTGACTTTGCATGCCAGGAATATTCATTAGAAGATGATTGGTGAAAATCCAGGAAGGGAAACAGAGCTAGCATGAATTCGTCAAGGATAGGTCAAACTCTGCTTTTTTTTGATGATTATGCTTATGGTGTCTAGTAAGAGGCCATGCTCACAAAGGAGGGCGTTGGGGCCTTCTCCATCTCGAGACCATGTTACCTCAAGAAAGGAATCTTAGTCCTTGGCTCTGCTTTTGTCCTTTCCTCTTTTAGGTAAAGACAATTGGAATCTTTGACCTTAGGATTTCAAAAGCATGCCTAGAATTCTAGAATCTAAGTTCCAGAGCCAATGCAACATCATTGTCCAAAGGAGCAAGAAGTAACCTTCAGGAGTGACCTTCTGGACCAATGCCAGTATAAACTGATACAAGGACATGGCTGGCAGTGATGCCACTGTTGAACATGAATTTGGTGGGACCAATGATAAGTAGGAACTGAATTAAGTTAACTCTGTTCCTTCACAAACCAAGGTAGTATAGGGGAGACTGTACTCCCGAAGTATTGGGAAGGGGTGTTTGTACTCTTATTCTTGCTATATCTGTCAATATGCTTTTGCAAGGGAAGAAAAAAAGATGAGACATGACAGTCTAACCTCATTTTCTTTTTTAGCCAAGGTACAAGAGCAGGGGAGGGGATTGGTGTAAATCAGAGGTGTCAAACACAACCCCCACAACACTCCCAAGGATGGCCTGTACCAGATTAAAATACGATTGGGAAAAATTTAACAAAATTGATTTTAAAAATACAATAGACCATAGATTATATTAATATGCAGTTTTTGAAGTCTATTTTAGTTTGACACAGTGGTGAGAGTCTTTCTAGGTTTTCACAAAATTTTTCTTAAAGTATCTCATATTGTTGTTGGAGAGAATATGGGGCAATAATAGATAGATTCAGAAGGCTTGGATGACCAGACTCAAATAGCAGTAATTCTCAACGGTTTGATTTCATCATGGCAAGAAATTTCTAATGAAATACACCAAAGATCCGTGCTTAGCCCTTTCCTGTTTAACTATTTTTTAAAATTAACTATTAAAAAAAATTTGCAGAAATAGTGTAGGCTGGGGAGTTGGGACTCCTTGGTCTTTCTCCTAGGGTTGTCTCTGACAGTGTCAGAGCTGTAACACATTTGGGATAAATTCAGTAGGGATAGGGTGGCTAGTAACTGTGGGTATACTTATACAGGGAGAGAAGTGCTAAATCCAGGGGACCGTGGAGTAGTGACCTGAATGTGGTAATCCAATGCCCACCAGAGAACCTCATAATGAGAGTACTTGGAAAAGGACTTTACGCCATCCTTCCCTGCCCTCCCCCACACACCCACAGAGAAGGGCACTCCTTTGTGATGGTATCAAGGGCAAATCCCAGATTGCTCTGTACCTGTGACTCTCCTATAAGAGCTTATCATTGATTTACATAACTAAGCATTTTCATTGTTTTCCTCTTCTTTATAAGTTGTGTCTCCCACTTGTAACACTTCCATGGAATGATAGTTCATATCATTCTAAAGTTCTATATTGAGATCACTTATTGCAAGTAAGCGTTGTTGCTGAAGTTGTCAGGAAGCAAGCCATATCTTCTCTTCTTCGCCTTCACCACTTAACCACCCAGATGAGGAATCACTGTCCTCAAAGTCTACTGTTAATGGAAGTTTCATCTGATACATTTCAGAGAATATTAAAGTAGTTATTACATTAATAATGAATAGGGTACATGCAAGAGCACATCAAAATTTAAGTAATGTCCCTGCTGTTAGCAGGGCATGCTCTTGTAGTGTGTTTTAGGAATAGGGATGAGCTATGTTGAATCATTCAGGTTCTTTCCCTCCAATCTGTCTGTGATGAGGGGGGCACATCTGCCAGAAGGCTGGCCAAATTCTGTTGTGGTTACAGAAGAATAGTTTTCTTTCATGTGAAAGAAACTATTCCATTATCTAATGAACAATGGACTCATGGTCAAATGAAAACAGCTAGATTCTCCAGCATCCTAGGACCCAGGCAGTTAGGCAACAAAATGAATGGAGTTCTGACCTTGGAGTCCGGAAGACCTGAGTGTGATTCCAGTCTCAGACATTTGCTAGATCTGTGACCTTGGACTAGTCACTTACCTCTCTCAGCCTCATTTTTCTCACCTGAAAAATGAGAATAATAATGCAACCGTAAATATTGTTAATAATAATACCTTGAAGAGTTGTTATAAGAATCGAATAATATATGTAAAGCATTTTGGAAACTTTTAGTGCTATATATGTATGTAGACATAGATAAGTTAGCAAATATTATTCTAGTCTGGAAAGATCTTTAGAGATAATGTCACCAATTCCTCTCATTTTGCAGATGAGAGAAAAGAGATATTAAGTGATTTGTCCAAAGTATTGGCTAACAGGAAGGAGATGATCTGTAGGTTTGCATAAGATTGAGAAAAGGCAAGATGGAAAAAGCACTGTACTAAAAGTTAGGAAACCTGGTCTCTACTGCTTATTATGTGACCTTGGACAAATTAACTAACTTCTCTGAGGCTAGGCATTCTCCCCTGCAGAATAAGCAGGTTGAACTATGGACCATGGAAATGATCATCTATACTCTCCCTTGGTAAGCCAATATCTGAAATAGCAGCATACAATTCTAGGTGTCAAACTTTAGAAACAACAAACTAGAATACTCCAATATAAGAATGGCCAGGGTGGGAAGGAAACTAAAGACCATGACATATGAACATTAGTTGAAATAACTAGGGATCCATTAATCTGGATAGGAAAAATTAAATTAAGCTGTCCAAAAGTGGAATGGGATGCCTTGGGAAATAGATCAATTACTATTGCCACCACTACCACCAACTGCTGAGTGATGAGTAGAAAAGTGCTCTGGGAGTAGCAGCACCACGCCCCTCTCCATACTTTCACCTTTCTCCTCTCCCCCATCAGTGCTCCTGCTTTCAGCTCACTCCCTGCAACCATCATCCCAAGAAGCAATGCTCATAGAGATGTGACCGGGCAACTGCTTTGCTGGGTGCTGTAGCCACAGCTACTGAGGACCCTGAAAAGAAATTCTCACCAACAGAATCCTTGGCACCATGAAATGGTTCATCATCAGAAACTGCTATGATTTTTTTCAGTGAAAATGATATTAAAGAAGATGCGTTACCATCTATTTTGTCACTTTTCCTTCTGACTCGCAACTGAAATCTTTAAGCATTGCCTATCCCCATTGGAATACTATTAGTTTCCTATGAACACAGACCATCTTACTTCTCTGTTTGTCTCCCTAGAACCCAGAGCAGTGCTTTGCATACAGTAAGCACTTAATAAAAATGCTTTTTCATCCATCCATCCATTTATCCATCCATTCATTCATCTGTTCATCCATTTGTTCATTCATTCATCTATCCATCCATCTATCCATCTATCCATTCACCCATTTGTTCATTTATTCATCTATTCATCCATTCATTTATCCATCCATATACCCATTCATTCATTTATTCCTTCATTTTGATTTTCTCTTCATCAAGGGTCTTCAAACAAAAGTTGGCTAGTCACTTGTTACTTGTATTGCAGAGATGGTTCTTGATGACTTGATTGACACATTGTGGGAGGGATTACTTTTTTTGAGCATGGACTGGATTAGACCTCTGAGGTCTCTTTTAACTCTATGATCTAGATGTTCCTGCCAGTGCTAATATCCTAGGATTCTATGGTAGGGAGAATTTCTCTTTCTTCCCCTCCAAGTCATAGCATATGGTGGGTATTTTCCTTTCAGCTGCCTAAGGTCCTAGAACTATTCAAATGGAAAAAAAAAACTCCCAAAAGACTATAGATCTGGCAATAGCTCAGAACAGCAACTGGCCAGTTCTCCCCACCTTTCCCCCCCTCCCCCAATCTCTCTCTAGCTTTGCATCTACTTGGAGACTTCTATTACATTTCTAGCTATACAAGAACTCATCTATCATCTATTTGGGAATTTTAGCATTAAATATGTGTTGCTCCCACCTCACCCAGAGACATAGGAGGACCAAAGGCTAGAAGCACATGGGCTACCACCAGATTGCTGCAAGTCTTTTGTTTCCAGTAGAACTGAAATAGACTTGTGGGGAGAAGGCAGGCAGCCACATGGACAGATGGAGGAGGATCCATAGATTTAAAGTGAGAGTCCAACCCCCTTTCCCAGATAAGGAAACTGAGGTCTAGAGAGTTGGAAAGAACACTGTTTTTGGAGTTCATGTTTATCAGCATCCATGTTGGCCACATGGATGTGATAATCTATACTGCTACTCCCTATTCCATGACCCATCCCAACACACACACACACACACACACACACACACACACACACACACACACACACACACACACCCTGATGGGGGCAGAGTAATGGCCAGTAACCATTGCTTGCCTCAAAGCATTCACCAGTGGAGTCCATCTGAGAGAAAAGATCAGGTGCAGGGACAAGGGGCTGACCAGATTTAAATGAGACACAGGTGGACAGGGAATGGCCAGGGAATTGAGAGAAGCTCTGGCCAAAACAGCAGATGTGTGGCTGATGAAACAAAGGACATGCATTGGAATCCACACCACAGCCCCTTTGATTTCCTCCAGGGGAATCCTAATTTCTCTTTCTCCGTCCAATCATTTCATCTTCCATTCTGCCTCCAATTTCTGGGAGGAGAGACTTGTGGGGGAAGATAATCTTTGCTCACCCTACCTCCTGTAGACATTGCAACCTGAATTTAGAACAGTTATCACTTTCAATGCTTCTTTGCGTTTCTTTTTTTTTTTTTAATTAAACAAATGCTTTATTAACTTCTGGTTTACATCATTCATTTCCACCAGATTATGAGTTACATTTCCCCCCCATTTTTTCCCTACCCACCACCCCAGAATAGCAGTCCCACTAGATATCCCCTCATCCAATCTGCTCTCTCCCATATCTTCTCCCATACGCCCTTTGACTTTGCCATTAGGGCAAGGTGAATCTCTGAGCCCCACTTCCTGGACATCTTATGAAACATTTAATTTTAAAACTTTGATTTTCAGATCCATTCCCCTTCTCCCTTGTCACCCACTCCCTCTGAGAAGATAAGCAATTCAGTATGTGTTGCACGTGTATATCTATGCAAAACATTACCATAGTAGATATATTGTAAAAGACTGCTTATATTTCCCTCCCACCTGTCTCACCCACCTGGTCCATTCACTACTTAGATCCTGTCCCTCTTTGATAGTGGGTACTTCTAACCTCCCCTCTCCCCAGAATGCCCTCCCCTCCATCATCCCCCCTCTCATCCCCCTTTCCTCTACTCAGGAGAGTGAGTGAGAGTAAGATATTCCATTTAGTATGTATGTGATTCTCTCCTTGAGCCAACTTCAATGAGAGTATGCTTTTGCCTTTTTGCCTTCCTGTTCTTCCCCTCCCCTGCAACTACTTCCCCTTGCCTCTTCTACATGAGATAGTTTGCCCTACCCTGTTTCTCTCCATCTCCTCTTGCCACTTTCCTCTCTCACCTCTTGACTTCACCCCTTAAGAATCATCCCTTCCTTGGGGTGGCTAGGTGGCGCAGCGAGCAGAGAGCCAGCCCTGGAGCCAGAAGGACCCGAGCTCAGATCTCGCCCCAGACACCCAACACACAAACAAAAACCCAGCCACGTGAACCTGGGCAAGTCACCCAACCCCAATTGCCCTCCCCCCAAAAATAATAATCATCCCTTTCCATCAAATTCAACCTGTGCCCTCTATCCATGTATACCTGTGAACATATGCCATGTACCCTTCTTCAATTATTTTCATAATGAGAAAGGTTTCATCAAACACAGTTATTGTTTTTCCATGTAGGACTGTAAATAGTCCAACTCTGATAAGTTCCTTTTGATTTCTTTTCCTTGATTACCTTCTCAAGCATCTCTTGCTTCTTGTGTCTGAATGTCAAATTTTTTATTCAACTCTGGTTTTTTCCTCAAGAATGCTTGAAAGTCCTCTATTCCACTGAATGACCATATTTTCCCCCTGAAACAAAATACTCAGTTTTGCTGGGTAGGTGACCCTTGGGTTCATTCCCAGTT